>JBDPZO010000008.1:1381759-1649087 GCA_039877585.1 Heterodera filipjevi | reverse complement strand
TCCCCGGCGGCGTTCCTCCGTCCGTCACTTCCACCCAAAGGCGATGTTCCTGCCTCCGCTCGAAGTCTAAAGGCGACGCACCGACACATTGCCTCGGAGGGTATCAATGGCGAATAAGAGAGGGAGACGAAGTCGGAAGCGAAAGGGCGGAGAGAGAAGCGCAACGCAGAATTGGGGCCCGAATCAGAGTCAGAGGCATTGATGGACAGAAGGGGTCCCGAGGGGACAATCCTCGGCCAAACGCAGCGACAAAATGCAGGGCAAAGCGCTGGAGGACGACAGTCGGCGATCACAGGGCGATGGGCAAAAGCGATTTTGGAAATATTTGTTGAGGTAAGCGGAATTAAAGCAACAAAATGCGGAAAGGCATTCTGTGGGATGAATTCGATTAGCCTAAATATTCTTTCTGTTCTGTGCAACTTTGCTTCTGACCATTTTGAGGATGTCAATGACCAAGTGCCAATCTTCGCCCCTCCGGGCGTCGTTTTCCTCTCTTTGCGCCTTTCTCTCCCCGTCCCTTCTGCGCTTCTCTCCGTTTCTGCGTTGGATTCCGATTTGGTGGATCAGAACTTCGGCCTTCGTTATTCGCTTCTCGACAGTGATGGCACTTTTCCCCGGGAAATGTTTCAATTGATCGGCGACCAATTAACCATCGCCAAATCGGCCGCAGAGATTGGGCTAAGTGCCAATGACCAATTCGTGGTAATTGCTTTGGACTCATTTGAGCGTTTCCGTCTGACTGTTCATTGGTTTTGTTTAGGTCCAAATCGGTGCCATGGATTGGGCCAATCACTCGGCCCCTTCGCCTCTCTCTGTGCACGTCAAAATTGTTCCAGATGCTGCAAAAGTACTGCCACGAACGACATCTCTTCAATTCAAGGAAATGGGCCAATGTTTGGCGGAGAAAGAAATTCTGAGAACCATTTTGACCTTTCCCCCGGGGGATGGGCCAAAGGTCGGTTCGGTGGTCACCCTTTCCCGCAATGCCAATTAGTCATAAATGTTCAGTTGGCTCGTCTTTCTCCTCTCCTCCGAGACATCTCTTCCCCGCTGGTCATTGGGTCGGCCCCTCTCTCTTTGTGCCTTTCTTCCTCTTCCCACATGACTTCGTGTTCGCCTCTCCATTTTCTGTTGGCCGATTTTGGCTCTGATGGGTGGACTTTGATCAGAGTGCTTTGGCCAATCCCTCCGACTGATCAGCTCCGACTGTCGTTTCTCGGTGCCTCTCCCAATTTAACCGTCACTCTTTCGACAATGGCAATTGGAACACCGCTGCACCGATTCCGCGTTAAATCAGTCGGCTCGCGCGGTGCCATCCGATTCAAATTGGAGGGCGATCAGTTCGGCATTTTGGGACTCCATCCGATCGATGGACTTTTGTGGTTGGCACGAAGCGAAGGGATCAAAGGGCAAAAGAAGAGAATGCGAGTGATTGCACAGTTTGGAGAGGGCAAAGGGGTGATGGCACAGCAAAAGTTTTGGCTCAAAATCGAAAGGGACGACCACCAATCGGAGAAGGTCAATTGATGGGCAATAAAAGCACAGTGAGAATTCGGTCCTTTTCAGAATGTTTTGTTCCGTTTTCCGTCTTCACTTTCCTTTTCCGTGCCATTTGATCGCCAGCCCCTCCGTCCCGGCGATCTTTTGGCCAATTTGGCCCCTCTCTTTCCGAATTCTGCTCATTTCAATCTGTTCTTCGACTTCCATCCCGAAAACTCATCCTCAAATTGGTCATCCGACCAATTGGTGGCGATATTTCCGAATGGAGAAATTCGCCTTTTGAAGGAGCCGCCGTTGGGACTGATCATTTTGGAGAGGAAAGTGACCGTTCAGCAGTTGAGGCGGTTGTGTTGCAGGACGGACAAAGTGCCACCGATGGGAGAGAGAATAGTGCCAATTCGACTGATCATTCGGGTGACCCATCGAAGGATTGAAAGCTGATCAGCAAAAAGTAATTAGTCAATTCAGAAGCCTCTCCGATTGGACGATTTGCAGTCGTCACAATGTCCGACCCCTCCAAAAACATTCGTTTGGCATTCGAATATCCCTCCGGGCAGTTTTATTGGCACTTTGGCAGAGCAACGAAATTTTAAGGAAGGACCAAATAAAATAATGCGATTTGAACTGTTGAACCATTTGGACTTGTTTTTGGTGGACCAAATCAACGGAAAGGTGCGCATTCGAACGCGAGAAATTGGCACGGACAGAGGGGGGAAATTGGATATTCACTATCGAATGGGAGAAGCGGGCCAATGGGAAAAGCGAAGGGAATGCAAAGCAAAGGTAAAGCAATTAGAACAACTAATTAGTTAATTAGTAGCTAATGATGGATAATTGAGGAAAATTAGAGAGATTGAAAAATTAATGATATTTGCCCATTTAAGATTGAATTGGTGGAGGAATTAACAAAAAAAGAAGGAAAAGAGAGGGAAATTGTGGCACGGAAAGAAATCAGTCAGCAAAAGGCAGCGGAGCAATTGCGGCACGAAGGATTGGCAATTGGAGAAATGGAAGGACAAAATTGGCACAACGGCACTGAAACGATGGCCATGAGGGACCAACTCGGAGGAGGACAGAAATTTGAGGTAAAATTAGGGAAAAATGGACCAAAGTAATTTGGGGGGGGGGGGGGGGAGAATTAAGAAAAATAAGTAAACGGCAGCAAATAATGACCAAAAAATTAAAACGACAATTAATCACTTAATCAAATAGATATTTTGAGAAGCTTTATCGTGACAATGGATGAATGAATCGCCTTCTTTTTCTCTTCCTTCACATTTCGCGAATTCCTTAAATGGCCGACACTTAATCACTTTCAACCGTTTAGTGAATTGCCCCTGGCATTGCTTTCCCAAACCCTAATCAGTCCGTTGTGTCTTTTCTCCTCCCCGTCTCTCTTTTGCAATGTTTTCCAATGTCTTTGTCCCCCTCCCCCCGCACAGTCTCTCACCCGAGTGATGGCAGTACATCAGCACATTCCAATTGTATAAGCATGTCGCGTCCTCTTTGGCCAGTCGGCCCAATTGTGTGCCCGCGGGGTCGCACATTCGCAAGCAGCGACTCCCCACCTGAAAATGCGTGCCGTTCATTTCCCCGCTTCCCCCCCCCCCCGTTGACCATCAATTGGGGCGAATTCAGGTCCAAATCTTGGCAGCACTGGCGGTTGTCCCTGTTTTGGGAAGCGCAATAGAGCACAGCCGACAGATGTTTCAGTCCACAGTTGGACTGCAAAGCTTGGAGCAGCTTAAAAGGGGCGGAGGGGCAAATGACACTTAAAAAAGTTTGTTGATTTTGTGTGCCAAGTTTTGTTGGCACTTCGCTTACCATTTTCTTTGCCGCTTCCTGCTCCGTTTCATATTGGCACAAAAAGTGGCATTCGGGCGGCACGAACTGCTCACAGCAGGCCAAGAACAGTTTGTTCGCCATCGATTTGCTTGTGCATGGCTGGTAACTCATCTCGGCCGTGCCGCATTTGGGCTTAGACACAAAATTCCTTCTGTTTTCTTTGGCCATTTCACTTTGGCTTTACCTCGTCCGCTTTTTGGGGGGCTCTGCGCAAGTCACCGTGGCCAGAAGAAGAAGAGTCATCATTTGGGAGGGAAAAGGTGGAAGAAAGGAGCAAAACGAAGAGGACGAAGAAGAAGAAGACGGAAGAGGAGGAGGAGGAAAAGGAAGAGACCATGGGAAAGACGGACGAAACTAAAGAAAGAACAGGGGAAAAGGGACGGACAGAGAAAGAAAGGGGGAAAAAGCAGACAGAACGAACGAACAGCAATAGAAAACCCAAAGGGAAAATGACAAATTTAAAGAGTTAATTAATGGTAATTAGGGGGATCAATTGGTCAGCTAATGGAAAGGAAAGTGGGAAAGGGGGGGGGGGAGAATGACGGACGCGGAGAATAATTGTCAATGTCGGCATTCATTTTGTTAGGTCAATGTGGCGGTTTTTGGGTCGAGTTGACCGCTTTTTCGCCGACACAGACGGAGACGAGAAACAGAGGGAGAGGGGGGGGGGATTAAAAAGGGGAAGAAAAAGCGGATATTAGAAGGATTTGCGAGTTGATCGAAATGAAAGTGAAGGGAAATAGATGGAAGAGAAAGAGAGAGAAAGAGAAAGATGCATGCACGAGAGTCTGATCAGGAAGAAAAAGAATGGAGGATGAGTAAATGGAAAAGGGAAGAAATGGTATTGGCGGAGGGGAGAGAGATGGTCCTCTGATCAGACCAAGGACAAAATTAAGGGGAAAGGAAGAGACAAGTACAGAGAGAGAGAGGGAGAGAAAGAATACCGAGAGATACAGAGAGTGAGAGAGAGAAAGAAAGACGTACAGAGAGACAGAGAGAGGAACAAAAGGGGAAAAGGGAGGAAGGGATGAAGTCTGATCAGCAGTTCCATTGAGGGAATGGATGCTTAGTTTCTTCGGCTCATCAAACTCGCTTAGGCTTCTCATCTGAAGTGCCTTCTTCCGCTTACTCAATATATTCCATATTTTCCACTTCAGTTTCGTGGTCACCGTCTCTTCACTTCGCCAAACTCTTCCAATCCATCGCCGTCGACAGAATTTGCCCGTCCTGTCTTCCTTCTCGTGCCTTCATCCTCTTCCTCCTCTTCCTCTTCATCATCCTCTTCATCGTCCTCTTCTTCCATTTTGTCCTTTTCTTCGCTTTCGTCCGTTCGACTCCGTCTCATCCCTCCGTTCGCTGATCATCTCCTCAGTGTCCAAGTATTATTGTTTATCATCCGCCGTTGTCCCCTCCCCTCTTTCCTCCGCTTCTCCCCCTTTTCCCGTTCAGATTTCCGTTCATCCCCTCTTCTCTTCCAATGTTCACTTTTCTTCCTCTTCCATTTCAATTCCTCGTCGTTTTCCCCTTGGCCTTCCCTTCCTTCGACTTCAGCTTCAATTCCATTCCGACCTTCTGGCAATTGTTGTTGCAAATGCTCCACACTTTTCGCCGCGCTTCAAACTCATGCTTCTGCCTCCAGCGGGGAATTACTCATCCTCATCTTTCTCTTCCTCTTTTTCCTCTTCCTCCCCTTCCTCCTCTTCCTCTCCCTCTTCTTCCTCCTCTTTTTCCTCTTCCTCCCCTTCCTCTTCCTCCTCTCCCTCTTCTTCCTCCTCTTCTTCCTCTTCCTCTCCCTCTTCTTCCTCTCTTTCTTCCTCCTCTTCCTCTCTTCTTCTTCCTCTTCCTCTCCCTCTTCCTCCTCTCCCTCTTCTTCCTTTTCGTCTTTTCCCTCCGACTCTCTCCTCCCTATTTTCCATCTTTGTCCACTGAGTGGTTTTCTCAGTTTACAAACTCAATTTGTCACTTCTGCTGATTATGCGATTGAAGTGATTGTTGAAGACCAATGGACGGGAGCGAAAGGCAAAAAACAATTGGAGCTCCATTTGGTAGACGAAGGTGAAAAGAATGATCAAATAATGGTAAATATTAATTATGCTTTTGCTTCTTTTCCTTTGGCATTTCATCGGCTTTTCCTTTTTCTTTTCAGGAGAATATTATCCAACAGTATCATTCAGCATATTTCGAGTCTTATTCATCTAACACTTTCTCGACTTCGGCATTTTCTTTTTGGGTGGAAGAAAATGCTGCGATTGGCACAATTGTGGCCCAATTTGACCGGCATTTTGTCAACCATCAGACTAAAGTGATTGGAGCCGGAGAGATGCCTTTCGTTCTGGACAGACAAAATGGCACTTTGACGGTGATCGGTCGGCTTAGTCTAATCTCTCTGATCACCGTTGTGTCATAAATTAAGGCCCTATTGATGCAGAGAAAGCATCACTTTTTTCTTTTCATCTTCAAAACAATTATCTGAATAGTACTGGTGATTTTGATGATGACAATGAACTGCTCCGAGTTGATGTGCATGTCCGAGGTTGGTCAACACCAATTTATTGCCTATGGCACATCAAATGGCCAATGAAGATGAAAATGAACATTTGCCAACGGTGGACGCCGAAGGCGAAATATACCAAATGGTTGCTGAAGATGCACCAATTGGAAGTCGAATTGTGCGGATTGATATGCGGGACTCAGACAGAACAAGTGAAGCAGAGGACAAGGGGGCAAAAGGAAGGGAGAGAAGGGGTGGGAAGAGAGTACGGGAGAGAGAGAGAAGGGGTGGGAAAGGAGAGGGGGAGAGAACGAGAAAGGGTGGGAAAGGAGAGGGGGAGAGAAGGAGAAGGAGAGAAGGGGTGGGCAGAGAGGGGAGGGAGAAAGTTAGGGGAGAGAGGGAAAAGGAGGGAAGGGAAAAAGAGGAGGACGAGAGAGGGAGAAGGGGAAGCGGGAGGGAGAGAGGGAGCGGGTGAGAGAAGCGAACGGATGCTCGGGTTGGTATTGGAAATGATTAAAGGAATTCTTAAAGTAACCGAAATTGAATTGTCATTTTGGCCTTTGGTATTTAGGCGAACTCTTCGCCTTTGTGGACCCATTTTTGACCGATGAGCCCAATGCGTTTTTTGTTGACGAAAATGGATGGCTAAGAGTGGCCACAAAATTGGACAGAGAACGGAAGGCGGAACACCAAGTGCACATTCGAATAATGGACGGAAAACCGCCGAGAAAAGGTAATTTGGGAAATGGACAGAATGCCAACACGGACAAAATGACGAAAGGACAATTGAGAAAAATGATCAAAGTCCAAATCAAATTAATACCAAATGCATTTTAGTGCTGTTCTCTTCTGTGGCTTTGAACATTTCTGTGACGGATGTCAATGATTGTGCGCCCCAATTCTCTTCTCCGTTTTTGGATTTTTTTGTTGATGAAAATTCGGCCCTGGGCACCGTTTTTGGCACTATTTTGGCCAATGACCCTGACAATGGCGAGAATGGCACAGTTCGGTACCGTTTGGTCGGCGATTGCCCCGCCCAATTGGCGTTGGATCCGCTGTTGGGCTATTTGACGGTTTTTAAATAATATCAGTCGATGTTCGGTTGATCGGAGTTTGAATTTGCACAGGTAATCGATGCTATTGATCGCGAACTCCTTCTGACCAACTCACTGCAATTCATTGTCGAAGCGTACGATTTGGGCATCCACCAGCAGAGATCGGCTGTCAAAGTGCGTGTCCAAGTGGTTGACCAAGACGACAACAGACCCGAGCCGGAACAGCAACACGTGGAGATGACACTGAACGAAGGGACACCGACGGGGGAGGAGCTGATCAGACTGAGCTACAAAGATACGGACGAGGTAAATCTGCTGATCGGAAGATGGGGACGAATGTAAAAGCAAAAGAATGACCCCTCAAGGGAAGCAATGCCATCGCACTTTTTGCCATTGTCCAAGTCACCAAAAGGAATGGACAAAATGCGAAGGAAAAGCAGCCAATGGACGACCATTTCCATGTCGGAGCATTCTCCGGGGTTCTGAGCGTGGCGATACCTTTGGACGAGTCGATTCGGGCGAACGATACAATTCATTTGAACATTTCATTGACGGCATTTACCGGACGATGGCCTCCGTCATTCGTGTGGGTATTTCGCAATAAAAGAGTTGACATGCCCTCCTTATCTTTTTATTTACAATTTCTTCCCTTGCCCTTTTACTGTGCCTTTCTTCCTCTCAGTTTCGTCTCTTTGGTAGTCGTCCCTCGTCCTGCTTCGTCGTCCCCTCCGCCTTCGCTCCTCTCCCAACATGTCCGTCTCTTCCTCCACCCACTGATCACTCTTCCCTTTGTCTTCCATCGGATTGTCCCTCCTCAGGTGGGTAACTTTTTGGCCATCCTCTTTTGTCACTATGTCTGTTTTTCTCTATCTCTCCCTGATCACTCCTCTCTGATCACTCTCTTTGATCACTGTCTCCCGCTCTTTCATACGTCCTCCCCTCTCCCTGCAGCCCAATTGCTCCTTCGTACTGCTGAATCAGACCCGTCTCTTCTCTCTCCGCACTGTCTCCGGCATTGGCCTTGTCCGTCTGCTTCGTCTCCCTGCCGATCTCTCATTTTCTTCGTCTGATCACCATCCCGCTCTCTCAGTACTCATTTCATCTCCTCCCCATCCCTCCTCTTCTGCCATACTCACTTTGTTCGTCCACTTTTCTACTTCTTCCTCCTTCGCTCCTCTTCTTCTCACTCCGCCCGTCCAATTCGTCCAAATTGTGGAGAATGTATCATCACTTTGGGAGACAAAAGTGCATGCCGAACAAACGGAGGGAGAGAATCAAATTTGGACAGAGGATGGAGGAAGAGACGGAGAAAGAGAGGGAGGAAGAGACGGAGGAAGAGACGGAGAAAGAGAGGGAAGAAGAGACAGAGGAAGAGACGGGGGAAGACAGGGAGGAAGAGACGGAGAAAGAGAGGGAGGAAGAGACGGAGGAAGAGAGGGAAGAAGAGACAGAGGAAGAGACGGAGAAAGAGAGGGAGGAAGAGACGGAGGAAGAGAGGGAAGAAGAGACAGAGGAAGAGACGGGGGAAGAGAGGGAGGAAGAGACAGAGGAAGAGACGGAGGAAGAGACGAAGGAAGAGACGGACTAATTCGCTACAAAGTGACGGAAGAATGTTGTGATGAGGGAAAAATGATGGAAGAGAACAGCGGAAGAAGAGAAGTGGGAGATGATATGAGACCAATGGAGGAAGAGGAGGAAGGGAGCACCTTGGAAGAAACAGCAAAAGGGGCACAACGGCAGAGGCAATTTGCGACGGACCCCTTCAGCGGAATTGTGCGGTCGCGGACCAAATTAATGGCGAAAAGGTCAGAAGAAAATGCAAAAGGAATGGCATTATAAAAAAATTACATATATTTGATTAAAGCTGTTCTCTGTGGAGAGTTCGGGTCAGTGCTTTTCATTTGTTGGACGAATGGAATTTGAACGGGGCCAATGGCAGCGACGCGTTTCTCCGCGTCCGCGTGGCACCCGCGTCACCGTCGTCGGCTTCGTCCGCAATGCCACGCGGAGTCTCTTCATCCGCTTTGTCTTCGTCTTCCTCGTCATTTGCGCCTCGTGCCGACTTCGACTGCGTCTTCCTCTTCCCTTCCGACAATTCTTCGTCCTCCTCCGCCGCCCTCTCTTCGCCTTTTGCCATCGTTCGAATTGATGAAAACGAAGTGCCATCGTCCGATTCGCCAATTGCGCGTGTCGGTGTTCTCTCATCTGAGGATAAAGTGGAACATCCTTTGTCAGTCTCTTCTCCATTATCATCGCCTGTCGAACTCGAAATGGAAGAAGGCCCTTCGCAGTTTTTGTTCCGTTTGGACCCATGGAAAGGGACAATGCGAATGGCAAAAGCAATGGACAGAGAGAGGGACGGGCAAAGGCATCGACTGACAATTTGGGGCCGAATTGGGGGCAAAATGAGGACCAAAATGCCGTGCATTTTGGAGGTAAGGCATTTTTAAAAGGGACGAATTAGCGCGACGAATGGTATTGTTTGTCCATTTTTGGTTGTCGTCAACGATGCCAATGACAACGCACCACGTTTTGGGCACATTCTAAACTTGGTCGGGTGATCTGACCCGTTTAGCCACTTTGCCCTTTCCGTTTCAGTCCCTCAACCGTTCGACCCCCGTCGGTTCGGTGGTTTTCCGAGTTCGAAGCGAAGACCCCGACTTGGCTGAGAATGCGCGGAATTGGTTCTCACTGAGCGGCGAAGAAGCGGAAGAGGCGCAAAGAATGTTTTCCATTGACAAATGGACAGGCGAAATGACACTGATCAGAAAATTGGCGGAGGAAAAGGTTTGATCAATAAATCATTCAATCAATGGCGAATATGGCATTTTGGAATTTGCCAGAAGAGTACGCATCGGTTCGGCATCACCGTACAAGACAACAAATGGCGCGTACACAGCACAATGACAGTGCAAATTGTGGAAGACCAAAATGAACAGGGAACAAATGCAAATGAAATGCCGACATATTTGGCATTTGAATTTGACGCTTTTGCTAAAGGGGGCGAACATGAAAGAGACGAAGCGGACGATGGACAAGCAGAACAACAACAGCAGAAGCAGCAGGTGGCCGAGCTGGGCAAAGTGCCGGGCCATTGCCGTGCCAACGGCGGGGTTATGCCAACGGTCGGATGGGCATGGACTAAACGCGAGGGGGCGGAAACGGCACTGATGGCCGATCGGCGATTATTCAAAACATTGGAAAGTGACGACGGAACGGCTGAGAGAGAGGCGAGTCACCAGAAGGAAATAAGCAACAGCGGATTCGGCATTTTCAAATTTGGCCATGATTGATCGATTTGTTCAGTTTGCGCTTTTCTGTGCCGATGGCATTGGCCACCAAAAAGTGCGTCTCCGCTGGCGACGCCCCCCTTCTGCCGTTTTCCCTTCCGACTTTCCACCGATTGTGCCAAGTGATCTTTCTGCTTTTGTCCATTCTTCGCCTTCTCTCCATCTGCTCGTCCTTCCTTTGTCTTCGACCAATTCTTCTCCAATATTTCTTCCCCCAACTTTAATTCCTTTCCTTCCAATCGCCGACCGATCAGAAACAGCACAAATTGGACGAGTAATTGTAGAAGAAGGAGAGGAGAAAAGTGATCAGACTGATCGGAAGTGGCATTTCGAATTGGAAAATCAATCGACTCAGTCGTGGATTAAAGTGGACAAACGGAATGGCATTGTCACTGTAAATGCATCGGCAATTCCTCTCTCCGATGATCACTGCTGGAAGGATGATCAGAAGCTGATCGGAGTGAAAGTGACAGACGGAAGAGGACAGAGGAAAGGAGGGACCATGTTCAGGTCCATTTTTTAGTGTTTAAAGTATAAAATTTTAAATAGAATTGTTTTAAGGTTACTCTCTCCTTGGTCAACTTCATTTGTGTCACCAAAATTCACTCGACGCTATTGGCATTTTTCAGTCCCACGCCATTCGCCCCACGGCACAATTGTTGGCCAACTGCAAATCGATGGCATAGTCTCCGACGCCGATAGATTGTGGCAAATTGTAATGGACGCCAATGCCGAAAAAACGTTTCAAATTGATCAGTCGACCGGCGAATTGACCATTCGAAAGAAAGTAGAAGAAGAACAGACGAATTTAAAGAAGAAAAAAGAAGTGGTAAATGGAAGGGACAAAGAAGAGGAGGAGAAAGAGGAGGAGACGAATATTGTGGTGGCACTGATCGGAGGAGAAGGAGGCGACCAAGTCATTGACAGGTGAGGAAAACCCAACGGACGAATGAATAATGCTTTTGTAATCCCTTATATACCGTTTTCAAAGTAAAAACCGGAGCAATTCCCCCCCCCCCCCCCCCCAGTTGGAGTCGGTTCTCTCCCGCCACTTCTTTTAAACTGCAATTTTTGGGCTGTTTAATCAGTACATTGGCGATAGCTTAGGATGCATGTGCAGCATAAGTTTCTTGGCACGACGGAATTGATCAGTTTCAGTTTCCCCCCTTCCTCCCCCCCCCTCGTCTCCCCTCGTCCCCCCCCCCCCTCGCTCTCTTTTCAGATGTTTCATCCTTTTCCCTTAACTTCCCCCCCCCCCCCCCCTTAAGATGCTTTGTTCGCGTCTTCTTCTCCCACCGTCGTCCCCCCTGCGTCGCCTTTCCCTCCCCCCATTATTCCGTTCGACTTTCGCCCGCCACACCTGATCAGACTGTTCTACTTCGCTTCGACATGATTCTTCCCACTAACTTCAAAATTTTGCTCAATGATTCCCCGGTCGGTTTCCCTTTTTGTTATTTTAGACCCTTTGAAGTCCAAAATGGTCTTGGATTTGGCCCTGCTCTCCTTTTTGAGACCATTTCTGATCAGATTTTGCTGATTCACTGATCGGCCCCTTTTCAGCCGTTGCCCTTCTGCTTCCCCTCACGTTCTCCCTCTGCCTTGTCTTTGTGTTCGCCACTGCCCCCTCTCCCTCTCTCTTCCCCCGTCTCTATGCTTCTTCTGCTCCTCCTTGTCCATCCTTCTGGCCACATTTGCTCCCGTTCTTCCGTCTCTTTGCTCATTTTGCCCTTTTCGTCTTTTTTGCCTTTTGTTCCCCCCGGAAGCGTTGGTTTTGTGCCAAGGAATGCACCTCCTGGGCAAAATGTGCTCCAATTTCTGAATGGCCACGGCCCCTTCGAAATGATTGACCAACAAATGGACAAGGTCCTTGCCAATTGTTTTCATATCCTTAATTACCATTACCCGTCGCTTAAGTTCTTTCGGCTTAATCCCTCCAGCGGTGTCCTCTCCACCCGTATTTCGCTTGTCGACATTCTTCCTTCGTCCTCCGTTTTGCCAATTTGCGTCCGTTCACCCAATGGCACTTTTCACATTTTCGTCCTTTTGGAAGATGAAAAACGGATGAATGGCAATGCTTCGTCTGTCTCCGAAGGCAAAATCGAAGTGATTCTTCCGATGGTTTCGTTTGTCAAAACAGCGAATGCAAAGTTGGAGGAATTGCCTTTGTTGGAAGCAACGGGAAATGCACATAATCCGAACCAAAGGCGATGTGTGCCAACATCGAAAAGAATGGAAAGCGAAATGGGATCGAATGTGACGGTCAGTTAGTTAGTTGAGGAATTCTGCTAATAAGTTAATTGCACATTTTGCTGACTTTATTTGCCTGATCAGTCGGATAGTTCCACTGACCAAGGGGGTTCATTTTGACTGATCAGTCGGTTGGATCAGCTGATCAATGCCCGGTTGATTAATTGGGTGATTCAATTTGTCTAATCAGTCTGTTTGTTCCGCTATCCCCCCCCCTTCATCCGTTCGACTTTCTTTAGATCACTGCCACTTGCTCTCTGCTTCTCCCCCGGTTGACTTTCTCTTCTCTGCCTTCCTCAATTGTCCCCCTCGGCACAAATGTGTCCCTTCGCATTGACTCTCTTCACTTATTGCGCATCTTTCCGTGCCTCGTCGAATTTCGTTTGTTCAGCAGCGCCAAAATGTTGGGCACTCTTTTGAGTGGCATTGTGCTTGCAGTGCCCGATTTGGTCAGTGCTTTGTTTTTGACCATTTCGTCACTCTCTCTCTCTCCCCCCTCCCCTCTCTCTCTCTCCCAGCCTCTATCTCTCTCCCCCATGTCTCTCGCTCCCTCTCTCTCCCCCATATCTCTCGCCCCCTCTCTCTCCCTCTCTCTATTATCCTTTATTATTTTCTGCTTTTCTCCAATTGTTTTCATTCCCCACCATCAGGCCTTTCTTCTCCCTTTTGTCCTCTCCGATCACTTTTCTGTCCCATTCGGCTTCCATCGGCTTCTGGTTGCTTTTCGTGACCACAATGGCAACTTTTTGCCTCAATCAGAAGCCGTTCGTCTGTTACGGCATTTCTTCGACACTTTCACTGACATTTCGGCCAATATTTGGAATTTACGAATTGAGCAGACGACCTTTCGGGTGGATGAAGAGAAAGGCATTTTGGACTGTTTGGAGGGGCGGAGGGCGGTGTTCGGCACGGCACAGAGAGTGTGGGCGCCGTTCAAAATGGACGAAGAGTAATTTAAAAGATGCTCTCTTAATAATGCCAAATGATTCCCCTCGGCTACCAGTTGTGTTCGTCTTGTCACCATCTTTCGCTCCCAATGCCCTCCTCCTCCTCCCCCTCTGTCACTTCCCTCTGCCATTGCCTTTAGCAACAAATTTGTGCCATCCCCCGTCCTTTCCTTCATGCCTTCCGCCAACAGTTTGAGTGACCATTTGGGCTTCGTTCGCTTCTCCGGTATTCTTTTGCCCCGCCTCCGACTGATCTCTCTTCAATTTCTCACCTTTCAATCCGTCAGTCTTTCTTTTTCTTTTCTCTCTTTTTTTGACACTCTCTCCCTTTTTTAGAGTGCTCTTCTTCTCTACTTCTCTCTCGGTTCTCCTTCCTCTCTTCACTTTCTGTCCGTTGACCTAATCAATGGAAGGCCAAGACTGAATGTGGGACTGACTTTTCCGCTCCAAAGTCGCCTTATTGAAAAGTCCGTCAACGACGGAAGTGCGAGTTCTTTGTTCGCCCATTTTCAATGCGTTAGCCTCACTCACAGAATGGTGGTATTTGGCATTGAGTTGGACGAAAAGGCGCGTGTCATTGGCACTGGCGGAATGCCAAAAGGAAGACGGAAATGGGGAGGAATGCGTCAAAATGGGTCACGGTGTACACCGAGTACAGGTCCAGCTTCAGCAAGGGCTAAATTTGCTAATACAGTATGTCTCAGTTCTTTCTTTACTTTGTTCCCTACCGTATCCCCAACCCTTTTCTGTCCGCCCTCTCTTCGTTTGTCCTCTTTCGTCATTTTCGGTGATATCTCCGCCTTTCCTGACCTTCTCCACCTTCATGGTCGTGTTTCGGCCTTTTCATTTGTCGGCTGTCAGCGAAGAATTGCCATCGACGGATTCGAATTAACAGGCCATGATTTGGCCATTTTGGAGGAACAATTTGACCAGTCCAAGTTGGAGGTAATTGGCCAGATTAAATACGGTAAATGTTCCCCATTTCCAATCAGATCAATGCCACAACTTCCTCCGTGTGTCCATTCATTGGAGGTGCGCGCGATGAATGGTCGAAGGCATGCCAAGGAGAGAATGCCGTGATGGCATGTCGGGGCGGCATTTGCTTGCCGGAGGGCCATGGTTCATTTATTTGCCAATGTGAGAATCAGCAAATCGAATCCGTCAATTGTGAACAAAGTGAGAAAAATTTGCAATTTTACTACCACCATTGACTATCTTACATTTCCTATGATTTACACGTTAATTAACTAATTAATTATCCCCCCCCCTCTAATTAAGCCCTTTTTGCCGTTTCTGTCAGTTTTCATCCGCTCCATTTTGTCCTCTCTCCTCGCACTTTCAGTCGCTTATCCTTCGTCCCTCTGCCCGGCAATTGCGTCCATTCTCTCCCCCGTCCGTCTTCCGTCCGTCGCCGCGGGGAGGATGAAGACACACAATTTGCTGATGGACTGAATGTGTTGGAGTTGGATTTCCATCCTTTGAATGGGCAAAAATCCAACAGTGGACCGGGAGAAGCATTGCTGTGCATCCAATTTGAGGATTTATTGTTGATGATAGCATTGGAGGTGACTTAACATTTTCAAGCAATCAAATACATTTCAAGATTAAAACGAAATCTTCTGTTTAAGAATTTTATAAATTGTTATGGCCATTCTTTCTAGTACTTATAAGTCCCCCCTCCCGCCTTCCCAGAAAAGTGCCAATTCTCTGCACTTCTTTCTCCAACGGCAAAACAACACCAAAAATAACACTCGCACTCAATCGACACCTTTTTCCTTTGATTTCGAATTGGTCATTAACAGTTCGACGCCGGTGGATGGCCTTTGGCACCGATTGGCAATGGGCGTGTCGCCAAATGGAACAATGGTCAAATGGGAGGGAAGGAAAAGAAATCACACGCTTAAGTCATCCGATCAAAGGGCCTTTTATTGCAGGGTTTAAAATAGCTGTTGACCAATTTTTGTCAAAATTGGCGCTTCTAAATGTTTGATTATCCCCCCACCCCCTTGTGCAGCTCCGACTCCAACTTGATGACATGGAACCCGCTGTTCACCGGTCGACCCTGTCCAACTTCTTCCCCCTTCCCCTCAGCACTCGGCTCAAATCGCTTTCGGTGGGTTCGCCCTGCGGGGCTTCTCCCTACGCCCATCAAAAGATGTCGGCCTTCCGGGGATGCGTTCGCCGCTTTGTGATCGACAATCAGTTGCAGCAACTCCATCCTCAGATGGACCCGATGCCAACACACAAAAGAGTACGCGTCCATTCCGTGTACCGACATTTCGCCACCCCGACATTTCGCCACCCGACGTTTCGCCACCCGACATTTCGCCACCCAAACCAAAATCCGACGTTTCGCCACCTAAGCAGAAATCCGACGTTTCGCCACCTAAGCATAAATAGGACGTCTCGCCACCAGTTTTGCCACCTCTAAGAAAAGCCACCCATTTGCCTTCAAAAAACTCTAATGTGTTATCACTACTCCATTTAAGGGTCGGGGTTGTTTCGGCCCCCACGTTTCGGCCCCCACGATTCGGCCCCCACGTTTCGGCCCCCACGATTCGGACCCCACGTTTCGGCCCCCACGATTCGGACCCCACGTTTCGGCCCCCACGATTCGGACCCCACGTTTCGGCCCCCACGATTCGGCCCCCACGTTTCGGCCCCCACGATTCGGCCCCCACGTTTCGGCCCCCACGTTTCGGCCCCCACGATTCGGCCCCCACGTTTCGGCCCCCACGATTCGGCCCCGGGCACGTTTCGGCCCCGGGGTCGTTTCGGCCCCAAGCCAAAAAAAGCAAAAACAAAATAAAGTTGTCAAAAAAAAATGTTTTTTTTTTCAAATAGAGGCCCCCTAAGCCTAGGCCTACGCAAGCCGAAGCTTAGGTTGGTGTTTTTTTCGAGGTATCCTTCAGGTTTGGTGTAATAGACAATTGATTTACCAGTACTTTAAAGAAACCTATGCGTAAAGTTCATTTTTTTTTGATTTTCGAAAATTTTTTAAAATTTTTTTGAAAATCAAACTCTATTTTTTAAGTTTGAGGTAGTTTTTCAAAAAATAGGGTCAAGTTTAAAAAAGGTTTCAAAATACTAAGGAAAAAAATCACTCTGATTTTTTGAAAACTTAACCCTAAATTTTTGAACCCCTAGTTTTTCAAAAAAAAACTAGGTTGAAAAAAAATTTGGGTACTATTTTTCTATTTTTAGCTTGGGGCCGAAACGACCCCGGGGCCGAAAAACGGGGGCCGAAACGACCCCGGGGCCGAAACGTGGGGGCCGAAACATGGGGGCCGAAACGAGCCTGGCCCTCCAATTAATGCTAAAATTTAAATTTTGGCTTAAGTGGCGAAACGTCCGTATTTGGCTTAGGTGGCGAAACGTCGGATTTTGGCTTGGGTGGCGAAATGTTGTGTAGCCGTCCATTCGCTTTTTGGCTACCCGACATTTGAGGATTTAGGCAATAAAAAATTTAAAAAATGTTATTCTCTGTATTACGCTCCGAATTTTTCGCCAAATCCACGTCTGCTTTTGCCAGAGTCAATTCTAAATTAACTCTGTTTCCAGACTGAACCACGAGTATGTAGCAGACTTTCAGTCCACACAAACCACAAAACATGCACACCACATTAGGTGAAGCATATTTCAGAAATTGCTGTGATATATTACTTTTAAATTATAAAATAGATATAGTAAAATAATCATAAATATTTGCTGTAGTTCGTATTTCGTGTTAAGAAAATTGAAGCTTTTTTAACAGTGCTGTTCGGGACCAAGAATTTTTCGGGACTCGGGATCGGGACCGGGACCGGGATTAGACACCGGGACTCGGGACCGTTTCGGGACCGGGACCGGGACTTCATAAGCCAATTTTTGGGGGGTGTGTTTTTGAAAAATTTTGAAGAAAAAAATTTTGTTATGTGAATAATAATTTATGTTCTCATTCTTCGTCATCAAAATTATGATGCAAAAAAAGTTGCATTTTAGCATTCCTCTGAAAGCGATGATCTTTTAGGCGAATAGATTTCTCCCAACGTCGAAAATATCGAAGTTAGACATTTAGAACAGGGCTGCCAAGTTTTTTTTTTTTCAAAATAAGCACCAATTGGCTCAAATCTTAGATTTGAGCCCCAAAGTAAGATTTTTTGCAAAAATTAGGTTAAACGTTTAAAAAATGATGTAAAATCATAAATTGATCAGTAACATGCAATTTATTAATTCGGTACGATTTTTTGGCCGAATTAAACCGAAAAAAGCTTTAGTGGACGGCGGGGGGGGGCGGCGGTGCCGATAGGCGCCGCCGGGGAAATTTTTCAAAATTAGTGCTTTGGTGATAACAGATTTTGACGTAAAAATGTTGGAATAAATTTTGAAGAATTCTTGTCGATAATTTTTATTTCAAAAGATAATTCAATACTGAAAATTTTCTTCATGTCCTTAACACTTTCTGGTCCGAAAGTCAATCTTTAGGGGTGTAAAAAAGTCCCGAAAACCGGGACTAAAACACCGGGACTCGGGACCGGGACCGGGACCAAAAAAAACCGGGAAAATCCCGGTTTTCGGGACCGGGACCGGGACTCCCGAACAGCACTGTTTTTTAATTTTCTCAGCAAAATCCTCAAATGTCGGGCCTCAAATGTAAATCACCAAATGTCGCACCACGCGCTTTTTCATTGTTTTTGCTTTTCCCTATTCAGTTCCTTCGGTTGCTCATCGATGGGAGTCAGTCGGCGGAGGATGCGAAGTCGCATTTGTGCCTCTCCACCAAATTGGCTGTGCATGCCAATTTCGTCTCTACTTTTGCCCTTGTTTTTGTCTCTTTGCTACTCCTTTTTCTTCTTCTGTTGACCGTCTTTATTCTTTTTCAAAGGCGGAGGAAAAGTTCCAATCGAAAAGAGAATGGCAAAGAAAATAAAATTGCGCAAAAAATGAATCAAAGGAAAACTCTGCCGATTATTGTGCCATCTTTGTTTGAAGAGGAGGAAACTGACGCGAAAAGGGATACTTTGGAAAATTGGCAGGGAATGGCCCTCTCTTCGGACACTTTCTCTTCGATTGGCTTCAGTTCTTGCTCAACTTTTCCGCACCCTGCCAACATAATCGAGCCAAACGAAGTCGACTGAAAACGACGACGTAAAATGAAAGAATGACGGGTGATGTACAAAATAAGGAGGAAAAGCATGGAAACGGGTCCAAGAAAAAACATTAGAAAAAAATATGAAATTAATATCTCACTAAATAAACTCACACCTAATTGTTTATTGGAATGTTTATGCTAACAGACCACCGACGTCGGTTCCCTATCATTTCGTCAGTGGTTCATTTGGGCAGTGAAAATCTCAAAAATAATTAATAAAAAATAAAAAATGAAGCCTATAATTTCAAGAGTTAGTTTTCTGAAAGCCTAACCCCATAGTTTACTGAAAACCCAACCCAAAATTTTTTTTCTGAAAAACTAACCTAATTTTTTTTTCTGAAAACCTAACCCTAGTTTTTACAACTAATTTTTAAAAAAATTTTATTTTTATACCTATTTTTTGGTACGCTTGTTTTTGTTTCATTAAATGTTAGTCTTTGCTGTTTATTTGATGCGACAGAAAATATCGAGAGCAACCTAAAAAAGTTGCGACGGGATAATTTAAAAACCACTTGAATTTTTTGCTACTTTTCTAAAATGTCTAAAATTTACTTTTACTTTCTCTTTCTTTATCTGCCAATACTTCGGAACCGGTCATTTTGGCGTGGCTATTTTGGCGTGGCCACTTTGGCGTGGCCGTTTTGGCGTGGCCATTTTGGCGTCGTTGGTCATAACTTTGTCCAAAAGAAAGCTAATTGAATATTATTACTACCATTCGATAGCTCTTGGTAAGCTCTATAACCCTGCATAATTTCAAAAAATTTGGTCCACCCAACAAAAAGTTATGTTCAAAAACGTTCAAAAATTCGAGTAAAATTTCCGAATTTGAAATTTTTTGAACTTTTTTAAACATAACTTTTTATTGGGTGGACCAAATTTTTTTTAAATTATATAGGCTTATAGAGAACACTTAGGGCTATCGAATGATACTAAAAATATTTAATTTGGTTCCCTCTGAGAAAAGATATCCAACGACGCCAAAATGGCCCACGCCAAAATGTCCACGCCAAAGTGGCCACGCCAAAATGGCCACGCCAAAATGACCCCGACCGCAATACTTGGGTGCAGTTTGAACTGGGTTATCGAAACCAACTAGTGTTTTCCAGAAGTATAAGTAAATTTTCCAGATACCATTTACTATTTTGCTAGGAAAATACGCTGTTACAATCTACACTGTTTAGCCAGGTTTTGGCTCACTTGGTCTGTAAGATCGTCTGTGTTTAGATTTGGTACATTATAATTGAAATTTTTTACTGAATTTTTCGACTAAATCAAGTCATAACTTTTCTAAGAAGCAACCAATTAAACAAAGTTGGTATTATAAGATAGCCCTTAAATTGCTCTATTAGCCTGCTAAATTTCAAAAAATTTCATTAAGTTTTAAAAAAATTGAAGTTAAAAAACAGGAAAAAATTGCATAACTTTTGAAAAACAATAAAATTTTTTCAAATTTGTATATGTGATAAAGCCAACCAAATGCTATCTTACAATACCAAGATTGTTTAATTTTGGTTGTTTCTGAGAAAAGTTATGGCTTGATTTAGTCGAAAATTCAGTAAAAATGGCGGATTTAAGAAACGCCCATAGTGGCGGTTTTTAAGAAACGTCCCAGCACGCGCCAAGGTGACCCGTCCCGTAAAATTGACCATTTTTTTGGTACCCTGTATTTGAGCATACCGCCCTCCTCAGACAGAAATCGTAGACACTTCTTACAGATGGCATTTTATAGCAAATTTTGTGCTCTTTTTGTCCGTCATATTAGTTTTTCTCACAAAAATTGTTCCAACCCCCTAGGAATTTTTTCCCGAATTTATCCCGGTTTCATGCCATTTTCGACTTTTCAGATCACTATGAAGGAGGGATCTGATCGAGTTGGTGTAATTATCTTTTTTGATCAGAACCAAAAGTTATGCTAACTTGAATTTTTTCAGATTTTTTTGTTGTCTATAAAAAAAGTTATTCGCATTTCAATTCTTGTTAGTATAATTATGGAACAGCATATTTGAGGCAATTTTCGTTTAAAAATTCATAAAAAAAAATTTTATTCTACTTTTTGTAATTTTTTTGTCTGTATCTTAAATTATTGGGGAAGTTATACACTGATGGAAAAAAGTCCTGCCTCAACGTGATAAAATTTGCAGAAATTAAAATTTAGACTTGAAAATTGAACTGATTATTTTTAGTTCATGTGTTTTTAGTTACTCCAATATATGCGCTTTTCATGCACCAAAAACATTTTTGATCGACTCATTCATTCCCGAGAATGAGTCACGTGATCCCACATCACTCAAAAAAACGGCGGAAAAAAGTCCTGCCTCAAAATATTTATCGTCGAATAACTTAATATTTTGTTGGTGCAAAAAATCTCAGAAAATTCCTGTTAACTAAACTTTTGATGATGATTAAAAGATGTATTTACTCCGAAGCGATCAGACTACTCTTTCATGGTGCTCTGAAAATCCGGAAATGGCTTGAAATCTGGGAAAATTACGGAAAAAAATTCCTAAGGGATTGGAAAATTTTTTCCGAAAAAACGAATAGGCCCATCTAAAAGAGCACAAAATTCTCTACA
The DNA here is from genome assembly GCA_039877585.1 of Heterodera filipjevi. NCBI lineage: Eukaryota > Metazoa > Nematoda > Chromadorea > Rhabditida > Heteroderidae > Heterodera > Heterodera filipjevi. The sequence goes on along the minus strand of JBDPZO010000008.1, from coordinate 1,628,009 downwards.
TAATTTCAATTGGTAAGGTGGATCTGACTCCTCTCTCCAAAGTTAGACTGGGTTGAATTCTCAACTCCCCTAAATGCGTGGACCAAATTCAACTTCTGTACCGGCGCAGCTGGAGGATTGGCTCACATCCATTCGAAGCGCATCATTCAATGCGACGTGGCGGCCCGAAATTGTCTTTTCTCGTATTGCAGTGTGAGTTGTGATTCATCTAGCATTGCACTGTGATCGTTTATGTTAATGGACATCGTTTCCTTATTGTAACCCATATGATCTTAATATTAATGACGGAATAAATCGGATAATAGTAACAAAACAAAGTGATAAAAATGCAGTAATTATAATTAGTGCTAGGAAAATTTGATTTCCCGGATCCGGAACCGGATTTTCAAACTGCAAAAATTTTTCGCCGGATCCGGAACCGGATTTACATTTTTTAAAATTTACCGGTGGGATTTTTCCGGATTACGTTTTTTTGAAAAATTTTCCGGAGTCCGGTTTTCAAAAAGCCGGATCCGGATACGGTTCCGGATTTTTAAAAAATTCACTTAATTCATAAAAAAAAATTATTTGAAGAGCAAAAAATCAGCAAAAATGACCAATTTGATAGAAAATTTGCGCAAAAAATGCCTAATTTTTTGTGATCGATTTTAAGAAAAATCTAATAAATAAAGCAAATGGGTTACGGCGGTGCCGATTGCGCCGCCGGGAATTTTTTTTAAATCTGGGTGTGCTTTAGTAACAGATTTTGACCAAAAGCTGGTCAATTTAGGAGATTTTTAATGTTGATAGACGTCGCCTGAAAAAATTTCGAAAATCTTAGTGTTTATCTTTGCACTTAAAATGACCAATTTTAAGGGAACTTTAAGATAAAAAATCTACGCGAATGGGAGGCGGGTGGTGCCGATAGGCGCCATCGGGTTAAATTTTTGAAAATTAATAGCCCATTAGTTAACAGATTTTCGCCAAAATTGGTCAAGGTTTAAGTTATTTGGAATACAAAATTTCGAGTAAATAATTTTTCCCAGATGAACCAATTTGTTTAAATTTTGTTTAGAAAAAGGCTTATTGACAAGATTTTTCGAATAATACCAAGAGTATGTGATTTGGTTCGCAAACAAAAATTATTAAATTTTGAATTGAATTGCTTTCTGGTGGTATCGAACCAAATCAAATTTTTTTGTTTTTTGGAACAGGAGTCAACCAACTAAAGAACTAAGCCACGAATAATCCATAAATAATTCAAAAAATTAATTTATTTTGGTGCAATTTCCCACTAAAATTCTTATCTCAGTATCTTTCTTCAAATGACCATCGTTAGCCGGATCAGGAAAAATCCGGAAATCCGGTTTTGAAAACGCCGGATCCGGAACCGGATTTTGATTTTCGAAAAATTGCCGGTGGGATTTTTCCGGATAATCCGGAAAAATCCGGAATCCGGAAAAATCCGGTGAGGCCCAAAAACCCGGATTCCGGACCCGGATCCGGAAAAATCCGGCCGGAGTCCGGTCCGGTTCCTAGCACTAATTATAATAAATCAGAGTTCCCATTTGTACTTATTTTTGGAGCTCAAAGGAAAATTCCGATTTTTACAGCAATATTTGAAAGAAAATTAGCTTTTGAAGCGAATTTTATAAATAAAATCAACAATTTTTGCCAAAATATTCAAATTTTTCTCCGGTTCTGAGATTATTAACGTTAATGGCTCCACCAAAGCGCAATTTACGCTGATTATGAGCGTAAATTTGACTATTTTTAGGGAAAATCTCTTAACAAATTGTATACAAATTTTCAAAATTTCCCCCGGTGGCGCCTATCGGCACCACCGGACCCCAATTTGCGTAAGTTTTTTCATAATTTATCAAAAAAATCCTCAAAAATTGGTGATTTTTTGTCTAGATTTGTTATCAAAATAATAGTCAATTTTCAAAATTTCTCACGGCGGCGCCTATCGGCACCGCCGACACTTCCTTTTTGCCTGGTGTAAGTAAAAGTGAATTTTGATCACAATTGTTCAGAAATGTTTAAATTTCTCATTTCAAAGCCGGAACTGCTCAAAAAAATTGTTGGTGGAGAAAAATATGTTGTTCGTGCTTAATTTTGTTGAATAAAATGCAATTTTAATCTTAAACAAGTGTTTTCAAAAAATATACTTATTTTTGACCCCTAAAACTTATTTTTGACCAGCAATATACTTATTTCGGGAAATTTTCGATGGGATCTCTGTAATAAATAAATAAATGTGAAATGGTATATTGGTCGGTAATAGTAGTTACTGGTCCCACAAAGAAATGTTTTTAATTATTACCTATTTTCATTTCAAAATATTTACAAGAATCATCTCAAGAAATCATAGAAGCTCAAACCAAGTGGAAATGCTTTTTTAATGCTGACATCTTAATTCTGCAACTTTTCCTTAGATGAAATCTTTAATATTTTTGGTTGTTTTTCTTACCACAATTCTGAATCAATGGTCGTTCGGTTCCAATATCCCGGCCAGTGGTGATGGAGGCGTCGGGGTGATAAGCGATAATGAATTTGCGGAGTTTGAATTTTTGGATGATGATCCAATAGATGATCATGAAACTGTTATTAATCAACAGAATGGTGAACGACAGGAAGAGCAGAGAAATGACGAAATTGACGAACTTAAAAACGACGAGTCCAAAAAAGAATTTGGTAAAAGAACGGAACAAAAAGTCGATGAAAAAGTAAAACCTTTTTAACTGGATTTAATGGTGATATAAGTATAAGATTCAGCTGGCCCGGAGTGAGGGCGATTTTTCATTTCTTGTGGATGAAGAAGAATTTGAAGAGTTTCCGGCGAGGATAGAAGAAGAAATGGACCAACCCCATAAAGGGGAAGTGCCTATCAACAAACCGCCGAAACCATTGACTTTTGCTGAGGTGAGAGACTTTGTCCTTAAACTGTTCTCAATAGGAAAGTTTTTAGGTGCCTTCTCATTTTCGGTCCAATTGGTCAAGCTACCAAGGTAAAGCAAATGGTTGTCTTTTTTCTGCAATAACATCCATTTTTAGTTGAACTTCTCGCTTTACTTGTTATTTTTCTGTATGCACTGAACTACGCTTATGGAAAATCCAAAAACCATGCCATTGCTCACAAATGGTTCGTGAATAATCGTGAACGTTTGGAGAAGCAATTCGCATTGGTGGGAGATGACGGCACTTCACAGGAAAACATGGGCGGTTGTTTGATCCGCGAGACTGACTTTTCGTATTCTGTGTGGTGCACGGGACGAATTGGTTGCCGTTCAATGCACAGCCAAATAAAGGTGACATTTTGTTTAATTTAAATTCACGAAATCAGTTAAAGAAACTCGCAATTTTTACTTGGGTAAGAATAAAAGTTATCCTTGTTGGTGTTTTTTGTGTTATTTGTTTTTATCCTTTATATTATTGTGAATCCTGGTATTTTTCAGCTTTTCAAACGACAAGATTTGCTTGGCATGATGATCGGAATTATCCGTCCTCGGCCGGATAACATTGTACATAAAATCGACTTGGACTCCGATGAGATGGACTCTTTTGTTCTTATTTTTGGACAGCGCAAGAATGTGCAAAAGACAGTGAAGGAAATGCACGATTTGGTTTCTTTTTCTTTTTTTCTTGCCTCACAGTGTTTTAGTCGACGTATGTCACTGAGCGTAAAAACATGGACAAAGTGCAGCCCCCCGCTTCGTTTTGCCTATTCGCAGAAATTGCCGAGACTATTCCGGCCATCATCGACGCTTCTACGCTACAATTCCTCAAAAAATGTGAGAAATACGTTGAATACATCCATTTGTCCGACCAATATGCGGGTGCAAAGCAACCGGAGTGAGTAGTTATTGTCACGGAAAAATGATTTGCAAATGAATTTAGCGATCAATATGCTCGACTTCCGGAGACGCACCCGACGCTGGTGTTCAGTTACTCAATTACAGACGAAAGCGAAGAGGGCGATTTGATGGAATCAATGCTGCTCAATTTCACCTTTTTCATGTTGGACAAAGTGCGGCGGTATCGGCTGAGCAAAGAGGGAAAAGCAAAGGCGGACAAGAAAAGACAAAATGTGCAAGAGAACTTCCTCAAACTGACCCATCAGCAGAGACAGGAAGCGGCACAGGTGCGAATAAGGGCAGAATAGAGCGGTGAAATCATTTATTGTTTTTGATTCGATTTTTAGACGCGACGTGAAGAAAAGACCAGGGAGCGCAAACAGCGGGTGATTGAAGAGGAGGACCCGGACAGGCAGAAACGGTTGGAGAGGATAGAACAGAAGAGAGATGCGAAGCAGAAGCAGCCAAAGATGAAGCAATTCAAAATTAAGTAGCAGAGAGAGGACTTAATTAGTCATTGGCGTTTAGATTGCTAAAGATTTCCGCTTCATATTGTTATATACTCATTTATCTTTTCTTTTATAAATTGTATTAACAACCATGACACTATAACATCAATGCGGCATCTGCTTTTATCAAAATTACTAGTAAATTCAAAACAAGCTAGTTTTGACCTTGAATGGGGGTGAGATTGTTGGGCGAAAATTGAATGGGGGTGAGATTGTTGGGCGAAAATTGAATGGGGGTGAGATTGTTGGGCGAAAATACGGACGAAATTTGCTTTCAATGAAGTATTATAATTTTTTCTTTGATTCTAATCGGGATTTTATTGGGCCGAGAGTTTCGGTAAAGGGTTGATGCGAGAATTAATCATACTGGCTGAGTCGATATTGTGTCGACTCGAGATTTTGTCGGCAAAGGGAATTTTATCAGATGTTTTTTTTTATTTAAAATTCGAGGGAAGAATTCGTCAATTTTTGCTATTATGTTTTGCTCTTCACAAATTTCCTTTAGTTTCTGTTTTCCCTTCATACTTTCTCTTCGCTATTTCTCGCCCTCTGTTTCGTTGTGAAGGGAACCATTCAATCGTTTATATTCACACCCTTTCTTTTTTAGCTTTATGTTCGTTGAATTGATTTTTCATTTGGGTGTCCGATTTTATTTTGCTTCTGTTGATTTGAAATCTAAGATTGAATTTTGGTATTTCTATGTGTGTAAAATATCTTGAGTCTCGCATGTTGTTCCTAATTGAGCGTTTTTTTATTTCTTGTTTAGCGATCTCTACTTTTGCCAAATATTTCTGCAAATTCTTGTAAAATTTAGTTTGGTCTAGTAAACTTTTCAATACACACACCAAACAATGACAGATGTCGATAAGATAAACTTGGACAATATCATTTCAAGGCTTCTTGAAGGTTTTTTTAATAACTTAAGAGAATGCCTTCTATTGGTATTTAGTGCGTGGTTCGAAACCAGGGAAAAATGTTCAACTTACGGAAAATGAGATAAAAGGGCTGTGCATGAAATCCAGAGAAATATTTCTGAGCCAACCTGTGCTCCTTGAGCTTGAGGCTCCTTTGAAAATCTGCGGTAAATTGTTGTTTTTAATATTCAGTACGCATAAGATTTAAGGCGACGTTCATGGACAATATTACGATTTGTTGCGGCTCTTTGAGTATGGAGGGTTTCCGCCTGAGTCGAATTACTTGTTTTTGGGAGATTATGTGGATAGAGGTAACGATATGATTTGATAGGGGATGCATTCTAATTTTTCAGGAAAGCAATCGCTTGAAACAATTTGTTTGCTTCTCGCATACAAAATAAAGTATCCTGAGAACTTCTTCTTGTTGCGTGGGAATCATGAATGCGCTTCCATCAATCGGATTTATGGCTTTTACGACGAATGTTCGTTATAATTAATAATATACGTTTAATTGTTTCACGCGTTTTTCCAGGTAAACGACGCTACAATATAAAGCTGTGGAAGACTTTTACTGATTGCTTCAACTGTTTACCAGTAGCTGCGATTATAGATGAGAAAATTTTTTGTTGTCATGGTGGTCTTTCTCCTGATCTCCAGTCTATGGAGCAGATTCGTCGGCTTATGCGACCAACTGACGTTCCTGATCAGGGGCTTCTTTGCGATCTGCTTTGGTCCGACCCAGACAAGGTAGTTGCTTTCTTTTTTTTTTCTTCCTTTTGTTACTCCTTTTTCGACAATTCTTTAAGGATGTGACCGGTTGGGGTGAAAATGATCGCGGAGTTTCTTTTACGTTTGGGCCGGAAGTTGTCTCTAAGTTCTTGCACAAACATGACCTTGATTTGATTTGTCGTGCACACCAAGTCGGTCCCAGATAGCATTTTCATAATTACTAATTGTTAAAAAAAGGTGGTCGAAGATGGTTATGAATTTTTTGCAAAGCGTCAGTTGGTTACTTTGTTTTCTGCTCCAAATTACTGTGGAGAATTTGACAATGCCGGGTCTATGATGACCGTTGATGAAACGTTGATGTGCTCCTTCCAGGTTAAATGGATTACATTCTTCTATTCATAACATAATCAAGTTTTATTTTCTAAGTGTGACTAAAATGTTTCAATTCCCGGCTTCGGGGTTGTTGATAGGTGAATCGGACATCTATTTTGGTCATTCCAAACCACGGACACGAATTCGAACAAAAAGTCAAATTAAAAAACGATTTTATGTGTCAAAAAGGCAAGATAATTAATTATACATAATAAAATTTTTTTATTTTTTGAAATCGTCATAATTTCTAAAAATCTAATTAAAAAAAAAAATGAAATTTCGATTTTTTATTCGAATTCGGGTCCGAGGCTCGTAATTGGACCAAATGGATGTCATATTCGTGATCAGAGACTCCGAATATTTCATAAATTATGTTTTTCATGACATGAGATTTTCGGAATTAATTTTACAAAAAAAGGAGGGGGTAGTACCATCCTTACTACTATGCTATTTACCTTAATCCGGTTTTAACTGCGGACTGGATTAATAAAATTCAGCTGAACACAAATTTTTGTTTTAGATTCTGAAGCCTTCCGACAAAAAGGGCAAATTCTCATACACTGGGCCTGGGCAGAATCGTCCTGTTACGCCTCCTCGTGCAACTCCTGCTGAACCAAACAAAAAGGCGAAGAAATAGTGTTTTGCCGTTTTAGATTTAAGTTTGACGGTCCTTTATTGATCTTTTTTGTATCAGTTTCATTATCTTAATTAAACCTGTGCAGTTTTTTGTGTGCTTTATTTTATTTTTCTTCAGGCTCTGGTTCCCCATTTTTTTTTAACGTAAAACACTTTTTTATTTATATAAGAGCAAGAGAGTGTTTTGAAAATGGCCTTGTCAAATGGGTCTACGGGTGTTCTTTGCTTTCTGAAGGGTGTCGATTTTTCTCGGAACGATTTTTCTGCCGACCGCTTTCCTGACGAAGTTGTTGAAATGACACAAGCCACTTGGTTGAAGCTGAACCGTGCGGAAATGGAACGTTTACCAGATGTTCTTTCAAACTTGAAAAACCTTGAACACCTCCAAATGGCGCGTAACAAATTGCAGGTGACACAGGCGATTAGATTATACCGAAAAATTGGGCGTGTCGCGACTGAATTTCCATGTTGTACTTCCCTTTACGGATCATATTCAGAATGTTCACGGCGAACTATCCGATCTTCCGCTTTTGCGTTCGATCATTGTTCGTTACAATCAGGTAAATCTTTTGCGAGTTTGTGTTTGTTTTGCTCCTCTAACCTAATTTTCGATTGCTTTTTAAGATAAAAACATCCGCTATACCAACAGACATTTTTCGGATGAAGGATTTGGCCATAATCGACTTCAGTAATAATTTATTGAGAGATGTGCCTTCCAATTTGGAATATGCAAAATGTGCCATTGTGTTGAATCTGAGTGGCAATAATATAGAAAATGTCCCAAATCAGGTAGGCATTTTTGGTTTTCTTCATTGATATTTGAACGTAGTATTTTGTGATATTGTCAGATCTTCTCAAATTTGATTGACTTGATTTATCTTGACCTGAGCAACAATCGACTAGAAGTGGTGCCACCGCAATTGAAGCGACTGACCAATTTGCAAGTGCTTAAGCTGTCCAATAATCCGCTTACTCACTTCCAGCTTAAACAGCTGCCAGGGTACGCGCCGGAGGTGCACCACGATTTTAGCTTGGAAGGGATATTAAGCAATTGCTTAACTTCCTCAGGAAGGGTGGGGTCGTGGGGTGCATACCCATCCCTAATTTCCTCACGGTTATACTTTTTGACTGTCAACCCCTCATCCATTGTTTTATTAGTTTTCAATGTTCTCTCTGTTTAGTTCGAAAAAGCTCCGAGTGTTAGTTCTGAGAAAAACGCACAGGACTCTGTCCAATATTCCTTATTCATTTGAGGATGTGTTGAATTTGCAGGTTTGTTGAACAATTGTTTTTTGTTTGATTTACTCATTGTTTTTTAAGGAATTAGACCTTTCAATGAATGAGCTCCAATCGATGCCTGACTCTCTTTATTCACTCAACCAATTGCGCAAATTGGACCTCAGCTTCAACAAAATTTCGAAAATTGAATTTCCTTCTGGCGTTTTTGCTCAGTTAGAGACATTGAACGTGTCGGGCAACAGTCTGACCGCTCTTCCTGCCAAAATTGTGAACTGTCAAAAGTTGCAACGGTTATATGCAAGTTACAATAAGCTGACATTTGAGGGTCAGATAAAACAACAAATATTAATTAATTTTTCTTTTCAATTTTAGGTTTGCCTGCCAGTTTTGGACAGCTTTTGCAATTACAAGTTTTGTTCTTATCGGACAATGACTTGGAATTAATTCCTGAAGGTATTGGCCGTTGTGTGAAGTTGCGCAAAATCAAATTGGATAATAATCGTCTTATCACACTCCCTGATGGCATTTACCTTCTGCCTGATATGAAAGAGCTCGATTTGCATAAGTAGATCATTTTGTATTCTGGCCATTTATATTTAAAATTCATCCTTTTCAGTAACCCTGACCTCGTGATGCCACCAAAACCTTCCGACAAAGAGAAAGGTAAACCCTGGGATATTTCAAATGTTCTAAATCTGTCTGTTTATTGCTCAGCCATGGCCTTTTACAACATTGACTTTTCTCTATCCAACCAGGTGAGTTTCCTTTATATTCTGAAAAACATTCAGTCAATGTCCAATTTCAGCTTCGTTTGGCTGGTCAAAGTCCCGGTTCTTCAGTGGACTCGCTAACTCCTAACAAAACACCGCAGAAGGATTACATGCAGCGCAAGAAGGACTTTATACGGCGCAGAAGGTGTCAAGCAGATCAGGATAGGGCCTCTAAAGTCATACAGGGAATGTCAAAAGTGGCAAAAGATGCGCACGAAATGAACCAGTCCACAGAGAAGGAGGATGATGCTCACTTGCGACCGGCGATTGGCTGGAAGGAAAAAATGGAAAAACAGAAGCCAAGATTGGACTATTCGGAGGTGTTCGATAATGACGCTGGAGCAGCTGCTGGCCTTTGGGTTTGGGAGATTGAAAATTTCTACCCTGTGCTTGTTGACCCGGGATTTTATGGTCAATTCTACGAAGCTGACTGCTATTTGGTCCTTAAAACAACGCGAGAGCCGAATGGCGCCTTAACACATGCGATTTATTATTGGATTGGCGAAAAGACCAGCCTGGACAAAGCCATGTGTGCGGCGGTGCACGCGGTCAATTTACGGAATCATTTGGGCGCTTCCTGCCGAACAATTCGCGAGGAAATGAATGAGGAGACTGACGAGTTTCTGGAGCTGTTCAGTGAGGAGATCGTTTATTATGACGGGGCTCGAACTCAGTCGGGATTTTACGCGGTGGAAAAAATCGCTTTCTCAAACAAGCTTTACCGAGCTTATGTGAACGGACCATCCGTTGAAATGGAGGCGGTCCCGTTGAGTGCCGAGTCGTTGGATCCGCGCTTTGTGTTTCTGCTTGATTGTGACAAAGTTATTTGGATATGGAGCGGTGCCCGGTCAAGGGTATTCAATGGCATTTTACAATTAATTCTTATTTGATTTCAGGTGACAGTCGCCAATAAAGTACGCCTTTTCGCAGTCAAAATGAACAAAAGGGACAAAAAAGGAAAAGCCGAGATTGAGTCGTGCAACCAGCTGAAAACACCGGAAGAATTTTGGATTGCACTCACTGGTAAAAAATAAATTGTGAAAATTAAAACTATGTCAAATTAGGATCACCAAAAAAACCTGACGAGCCCATTTTTGAGCATATTCCTGAAGATCGCAAACCTGAAAGGAAACGCCTTTACGAAGTCCAACTTGGCATGGGTTTTTTGGAGTTGCCTCAGGTCGAGTTGAGGAATGGCGTATTGAACAAAGAATTGCTCAAGCCGAAAGGAGTCTTTCTGTTAGACTGTACTTCGGAGTTGTTTTTATGGATCGGCAAAAACGTTAACCGACTTACGAAAATGGCTGGACAGGTTGGTCTTTGAAATAAAAATGTCGTCTTATTTTCTTTTTAATCTCAGAAAATCGCGTCAGAACTTCACCGAATGCTTGAACGGCCTGATTTCTGTGTGATTGGTCGTGAAAATGAAGATGAAGAATCAACGATATTTCGTTCTAAATTTGCGGCATGGGATGATATTGTACCATTCGATTTCACGATGACAGCGGACACTGTGCAAAGACGCGGAGCTGACATAAAAGTGGCATAAAAAGAAGCACGCGCACCTTGGGTTTTGTTTCTATTTTAGGTTATAATGGAGAGGGACAAAATGAAGACGGATTTGGTCGCTTTATTCCTTGACCGTCTTCCTGCAATGCCGCACAGCGACACTGAGAAAATAATTGAGGACTTCAATATGGATTTGGAAGTGATCGAGTCATTTGTTCTGGTGAAAATGGAAATATAATGTCAAGCAAACGCCGGATTTAAGGAAGGGAAGAAATTTGTCCGTCTGCCTCAGAATGAATTCGGCATTTTCTATTCCATGGACTGTTACGTCTTTTTGTGCCGTTATTTTATTGACGAGGATGACGAAGATGAGGATGGCGAAGACGATGAGGAGGAAAATGATGGGTCGGATGAGAATTACGAGGATGCTGAAAGGAATAAAGTGGGTTTCTTGCATATTTTATATCAATTTCTGACAAAATTTAGCCAAGGAAAGGTAACTCCGGTAAACCAAGCGACTTCAAATGCGTCGTTTATTTCTGGCAGGGCCGAGACGCGAGCAACATGGGATGGTTGCATTTCACATTCTCACTCCAAGTCTAACCCTTATTGTTACAGGCTATATTTTATAGTTTTTTGTTTCAGAAGAAGTTTGAAAGTCTGTTCAAAGACAAACTGGAAGTCGTACGGATGAACCAGCAACAAGAGAATCACAAATTCTTATCACATTTCAAGTGCAAATTAGTCATCCGTCGTGGCAAAAGAAACCCGTCAATTTTGCATAATTTGGACTCGGAGGTGCCTGAACTATTCCATATGCGAGCCAATGGTACTTCAATTTGCACACGGACCATTCAAGTGGATTGTACTGCTTCGAGGCTGAATTCCGCCTTCTGTTTCATTCTACGAGTTCCCAATGTTCATGCGGAAGATGAGGGCACGGGAAGTGTGTTTGTATGGATTGGTTCGAAAAGTGACCCTCACTTCCATAAATTGGCCGAAGAGGTCAGTTTTCTGTCAATTTGTATCTTCTCAATTGGTCGAGTTTTATGTTATTTTGTCAGGTCGCAACTGAACTAATCTGCCGCGATTCCGACTTTTCTGTTGAGAGAATTGAAGACAGTCAGGAACCACAGCAATTTTGGAGGGCACTCGGAGGCAAAAAGAAGTATGACCAGGACGCGGACTTCATGAACTACACACGGTTGTTTCGTTGCACCAACGACAAAGGGTACTTCAGTGTGTCCGAAAAAACCGTTGATTTTTGCCAGGCATGAGTCATGTTAGATTCTTTTTTTTTAATTTGATTCTTTAAGGACGACTTGGAAAGTGAAGATGTGATGATTGTGGACAATGGAGAGACCGTTTTCCTTTGGTTGGGCGAACGAGCGAGCGAAGTGGAAGTGAAACTTGCCTACAAAGCAGCTCAAGTTTATTGCGGTCATATGCAAATGAAACAGCCGGACAGACCACGAAAATTGGTAACACATTCCTTTGTCCTTTTTTTGATAATTGAACGCATTTTCACTTACAGATGCTTTCCATAAAAGGGCGCGAGTCGAAACGCTTTACCAAACTCTTTCACGGGTGGAATAAACATAAAGTTCCGATGGGTTCCGTGGAATAAGCTTTGTCATAATGACAAATTAATTGCCTACTGTGCCCACTAATTGATCTTGCAATAATTATATTGATTTTGTAGTCCCTTGCTCATTTATTTTTTCTGTGCTGGATCGATTTTCAACATATTTTTGGCATAATTTGTATTTTCGTTAGATACGGTTACTAGTCGAATGTGCTCATAATTTTTGACTAATTAAATAAAAGTGTGCATTTTTGAACATCTTGGCGCGGCACAACCTTGCGCCGTGCGATATAATTTTCGTCCTAGTTTTGTTAATTAGATCTTAATGGGTAAGTTTTCCAATTCAATTAGACTGCAGAGTTTGCAGTTGGGCCTTTTACTGTATTGGAATCCTTTGGATTTCGTTTTCCAATTGAACTTAGGCTGTTTTCACAAATATAACGCGTGTTTGAAAAGCAGGAGGGTACGGTACACTACGGCGCTTACAATTCGGCGCCAGACAACTTTCGGGCGCCATAACTTTTTTCCAAGGCAACCAAGTTTTTAAAACTTAGTGTCTTTCGAAGGCTGCTTATGGACTCTATTAGTGCTCTGAAAAATAAAAAAAATTTACCCACCTATAAGAAAGTTATGAACCAAAATATACAAAGCTTTCAATTGATATAGAACTTGTAAAATTTGGTCAACAAAGAAAAAAGTTACAAAGCTCTAAACTAGTCTGGCGCCGAATTGATGGTGTCCGGGAGGGTATTATAGTTATGTAGCTCTCAAATTGTCGCGATCCAAACAGGAAAAGGCCCACACTGACTACCTTAAAGGTGGTAATTTGGTAATTACGCTATTCACGTGATTTTGATATGCTCCATAACATAAAATATAGGTATAGTGATCTAATCACTGAGCAAATAACGGCGTGAGTGTAATGAGAGACGAAAATAGTCGTTCGACGGAGGATAAAAAAAAAAGGTTGTTGGGGTGGAGAGTTGAAGGACGAAAGTAGGTGATAATATCAGTGGAGAAATGGTATTTATAAACAGCAATTATTAATGGTCAAAGTCACAACATCAGTAAAAAAAATTTTACTAATTAATGAGCATTGGCGTCTGCTTTCGTTTTAAATTTTTGCCAGACTTGTCTGTTCAACGCCTCTCCCCTATGATTTATGTACTTTTAAAACTCGTTCATTCACTCACTTTGCGCCTCTTCCTTTTTTATTTGCCCTTTCTTCCGCTATCCGTCCCACTTTTAATCCTCCTTTGTTCATCATTTTCTTTTCATTATTTTCTTTCAGTTTAGATTTCTTCTATTATCTTTGAGAGGTCTGAAAATTGGAATGACGAAGAAACAAGTCACCATCGTTGGTTCGGGAAATTGGGGATCGGCAATTGCCCGTATTGTTGGCTCGACAGTGCGTGTTCACAATTCGGAGTTTAATGAGACGATCAAAATGTGGGTTTACGAGGAGGTAAAACACACACAAAAAGAAACTTCGCATAATTATTGTTCTAAAGATTGTAAACGGGAAGAAGCTTAGCGAAATCATCAATGAAGAGCACGAAAATGTGAAGTATTTGCCGGGCAAAGTAAGCTAACAGCACGTGTATATTTTTCCTGAGTAAAATTCATATTAAACAAGAAATTGCCCACCAATGTTGTCGCCGTCACTGACGTTGTCGATGCTTCAAAAGACTCAGATGTTCTCATTTTTGTCGTTCCTCACCAACACTTACACCGTATTTGTGAGCAACTCAAAGGGAACATCAAAAAAAGCGCAGTCGCTATTTCGCTGATTAAGGTGAATGGAGGGACATCAAATTTCACCTAACGGGAATAATAGGAGGGATTATGTACAATAAATAAATCGAAGGATTATCTTCCCCCTTTAGGGTTTGGCCAGTTTTCACGAAGGGGCCATTGGGCTCCGTCTGATCTCTGAAGAAATCTCAAAGTCTCTTGGCATTGACACGGCCGTACTTATGGGTGCCAATCTCGCAAACGAAGTGGCCGAGGACCATGTTTGTTTCCATTTTCTGCCACTTACCTAAGACTTTTTTTTCCTTTAGTTTTGTGAAGCCACCATTGGTAATTTTAATAAGCATTTTTACTGAACTTTTGGTTTAAGGAACAAAAAACCCGCAACATGGAAACGATTTGAAAAAATTGTTCCAAACCGACAATTTTCGCATAAATGTGGTGGATGACGCGGAGACGGTGAGCAGATTTTCTTGCTGCTTATTCTACAATTGCAATTTGTCAGGTTGAGTTGTGTGGAGCACTTAAAAACATCGTGGCATGTGGTGCGGGATTCTCAGTTGGGCTTGGCTATGGCGACAATACAATGGTTGGAAGAGAAGGTGCGCGGGATTTGAATTGATGGTATTCTTTGGACAGGCGGCTATCATTCGACTTGGTCTCATGGACATGATCCGTTTCATCGAGTTGTTCTATCCCGGTGCCAACACGAAGACCTTTTTCGAGTCATGCGGATTCGCTGACTTGCTGACTACGTGTTTGGGTGGACGGAACCGGAAAGTGTGCGAAGCATACGTCAAGTCGGACAAAGCACGCGAAAATTACGTTTTAATACCATAAAGAGGCATTATTTTTACAGCCTTTGGCCGAGGTGGAAAAGGAATTGCTAAACGGACAAAGTGCACAAGGGCCATTAACGGCGAAAGAAGTGTTCGAAGTGCTGAAAGCGAAAAATTTGACCAAAGAGTGAGTCACCCTAATAAACATGCTCTTTACTCCCTCACTTTCAGCTTTAAATTCTTTGTGGCGATTCACAAAATTTGCAGCGGTGAAACGTCCGTGAACTGTTTTCTTGACCTTATTCGTACTGAATGAAGAAAAAGCTCGACTGTGTTTGATGGACAATTAATAGGAATAAAATGCTCATTGATTATAAACTGTTTGCCTGTCTGTAAAAATTTAATTCATTACATTTATTTATATTGTCGTTAAAAAACTTTCGAATCTCATCCACATAGTGTTCTAAAATGATAAGTAAAATTTATTTTCGAAATGAGTGGTGTTAAAATGTTAACTTGGTTTTTGCCTATGTTTTTCATTGTTTTGGTACTTACTTTTTTGGTATGGTATTTTCTTTTAGCTGGATATTATTTACTGTTCGTTGTCATCATGGCAGTTAGAATTTGTCCTCTCTTAAGAAACGGTGCAAATTTTCCCGTCTGTTTCCATTTGAATTCCTACTCAACCGAAGCTGATTTTTGTGGATTTAAGCCTCAGATTGGATTAGAAGTAAACCTCGATACTTATAAGTTCTTTTCTTTGGGGTTTTAGATTCATGCACAACTCAATTCATACTCGAAGCTTTTTTCGAATGCCGCTTCACCTACGGCTTCAAATTTGCCCAGTAACAGCGTCGTCTCCGCTTTTGTAAGCATCACAAACTTCCCCATAACAGAATTCTTTCCTCTTAGGACTTGGCCCTTCCCGGCACTTTGCCGTATTTGAATCGAAAGTGTGTTGAGGCGAGTGGGTCATTAGCATGTCATTAATTATTATCCCCCCCCCCCCCCCCAACAGAAGTGTCTTCTCACTGCGGTGCTGTTGAACTGTGAAATTTCGGATGTTTGCCGCTTTGATCGGAAGCATTATTTTTATCCGGATCTTCCATTGGGTGGACTTTTAATTAACAAATAAACAAATGAAATCCTTAAGGCTATCAAATTACGCAGAAAGCTTATCCAATTGCCCGGAATGGTCACTTCAATCTTTACACCCAAAAAGGGAAAAAGTCCATTGTAATTTTGCATTTATTTCATTCAATTCTTTTGCCATAAACTTAGCAAAGAAAGAAATTCCAGGATTTTTACGAAAAGCGGATCAAAATTGAGCAGCTCCAATTGGAAATGGACAGCGGGAAAATATTGCGAGCCGATGAGAATGACTTGGTCGACCTGAACCGGGCCGGCGTTGGCCTCGTGGAAATTGTGACAGCGCCAGACTTGGCCAATGCCTTCGAGGCGACCCTTTTTGTGGAACAAATACGCCATTTGTTAATGCACAATGACGTGTGTTCTGGCTATTTTCATGGTCAAATCACAGGGACTGAATTGTCTTAGGCTGTTTTCTTTGTTTCAGAGGCCCATTTCAGAGTGGACGTGAATGTCTCCCTGTCGGCGGGAGAGCTTCCGGGAAAGCGGACCGAATTGAAGAATTTGAATAGTTTGAACCTTTTGCGTGCTGCCATTGAAAATGAACTGAGACGTCAAATAACTATTTTGAGGGATGGGCGCCAAGTTGAGGAGGAGACGAGAGCAGTGGACTTGAAAGGGTCTGCCAAAGTGGCACTGAAGCAACTAGTCACTGGGTTTCTTAACCAACAGGAACAGCATGGCGGCCAGGACAAAGGGCGATGAAATGGACTACCGCTTTATGCCGGAGCCGAATTTGCCCCGTCTAAAAATCGATTCGGCCTGGGTGGACAAAGCAAAACAGAGCGCGAAAAGAGAATTGTTTTTTCATCGATGCGTTACCGAGTTTGGCTTTCCTCCGTCATTTGCCATCGATGTGGTGGTGAGTCAATTCGATGGGTTTATGCGGTTCAGCCGATTAGTTGGCATGTCTTTTGTTTGCTGGGAGATTTTCTTTTGAGTTTTAATTTGTTTCAGAATGACGAGAAAATGTCTTCTTTCATCCACCAGTACGTTTCGTCCAGCAAAGTGCCGCCCTACGACCATTTCTTTCCATGGCTCCAAGAATTCAAACATGTCTGCAATTGGCTTTCTGTTGACTTCCCTCCATCGGAGTGAGTTTTATATATTCAAATTACTTTAATTTGCAAATTTAGTCCGAATTTGGTGCGTCATTTCGCCGAACTCATTGAGTTCAGTGAACAGAATCGGCTTACCAAATTGATTTGCATTGAATTGTTGAAGGAATTGGGATGCAAAGGAATGCAGCAACCATTGGAAAAGGTAACTTCTTTTTAACCAAAAGTAATTTTTCTTTTATTGGTTTGGTCCGTAAACTTAAGCCATTTACTCCAATTGTCCTTACCACCCTCTCTCTTTTTTTCAGTTGATCGATAATCGCCAATTGTGGAAAATCACTGATTCCACCATAATTCGTGAAATTATCCAATGCGTTTTTGAAGAGAACCCAGAATTAGTGAACAAGGCCAAAATTAATCCCGGGGGTCGCCAATTCGTCAAACTTCGACGGGCGGTGTTGGTGAAGTCGAAAAAACGGATAGACCCAGAGGATGTTGACCAAATGATGACGGAACAATTGATGGAGCAATAACAGATCAGCCAGGAGAAGGATTATTAAGTACAAAACGAAACAGAATAAATGACATATCAAATCAGGGACTGCTAAATGATGTATTTATTGTTGTAAGACGTCTTTTTTATATTTATTATCATAGGTTTAAATAAAAACGAGATTAAAATAGACAAAAAGAAGAGAGAAAAGGAGAGGGAATTTCATAGGGAATGCACCAAGTGAAGAATAATGGCTTGGTACCACTGAAGTTAAATGGAATTTCAAAAAACGAGATACTATTTTAACGGAAAAGTGATTGGCCAAATACAAGGGAGCGATTTCTGCGAAGATAATCACAATGCCTTTTGGGTGAGGGGACGGACATTCGGGGGGACAGCAGAGGAAAAAGAGAAAAGGGCCGGGGGACGAAGGAATTTTGCATTCTAACTGTTCGACATTCGGACCTGTAACCGTTCATTAGCGACCAATCGAGGTGTATTTATGGCTGATTATGCCAGGGGTCTCATGAAAACTCTAAAGAACATCGCTCGTCAAAAATAAGAAATTATGGTAAATTCATCTGCAATTAATTGATAAATTTGTAATATTTCAATGGAAAAAAAAAGTTTTTAGAATTTACCAGTAATTCACCATTTTTTGTCCATATTTCGCAAATTTTTTTTTGCCTCTATTTTGTAATTTTATTAACGAAACTCCTTTATTGTTTTTATATTATTTATTCTCATACATACATAATTATGCATTAAGTAAAAACAATAATAATATTATTATAAGTAGACAACGAAAGAAAGAGGCGGGGCGGGGGAGAGATTTGTTAGAGACGAAATGTCAAAGTGATTCTTTCAAAAATTATTAATCACTTATAAATCTTTTTTCACTTTGAACAAATAAAAATACAAATAGGTATTCAATATAATTTACGAATGCATAAGACACAAACACTGCTCTTGTGGGTGAAGAGTATCACAATGGCTTTTTGGGTGAGGGGACGGAAATTTGGGGAAAGTGCGGGGGACAAAAGGAGAAAAAAAGGGGGGGGGGAGGGGGCGAAAGACTGTTTCAATCTGTTGCTGATATTCATTTTGAGTGCTTTGTCGGCCGATTATCCAACACCTCTATAAAAGAAGCTCTCTCTGCTCGGCTTATTGCCGACCATTCAGAGCGGTTGCAGCACCACTTTCCGCTCAGCGGAATAGGAAGGCGGCACAAATGGGTTGGCGTTGTCCGTGCCGTTTCCGTTTGATGCCGAATTTTCTGTTCCGCCGCCGCCGCTTTGCCTCATCCCCACGCCTGTTGACTGCTGCTGCTGCTGGTGGAGGTGGTTGAGTTGGTTCAACTGCTGTTGGTGCTGCTGCCCCGTCGGCATTCCTTCGCCCGCCATTCCGCCGCCAAGCGCCGCAACTGCGGCAGCGCCCTCCTCAAAGTATTCGTACTTTGGGTAGCCGAGGAATTTGTGCGGGTAATGATTGTTATTGTTGTTGTTGTTATAAGCGGTCATCTGCTAAAATTCAGAGAATTTTGTTGGGATGGACAAATTGGGTAAGGAATAACTGAGGAGCAGACAAAGTTAGCCCACCAAACTTTACTTTTCGAGCCAAATGTTTAATATTTGATGTCATCCGAAGGCTATATGTGTTTCGAAACTGTGTTAGATAACCGACAAAGGATTGATAAACATAAAAGGGTTTGACTTAATACAGTTTGTTCCTTTTTCTCTCTCACACTGTTAAAATTGTGCTGATTCTGATGAACGGATGGGAAACCGACGGCAGCGGCGGCCGCCAGCGACGCCATTTGTTGGTCAAAAGAAGCGCCACCGTAAGGCACACCGAGCGGGACGAGCATCGGCGCTGATGTTTGGTGTGCGATGACGGCGTTTTGCTGTGCCGAAGGTGGCCAAAGAGAACGCGTTGCGCCCAAAAGCATTGGTTGTTGAGAGGGCGGCGTATCGGACAAAGCGCCGCCGTTTTCACTGATTGGCGAATTTGTCCTGAGGAAGAAAAGGCTAAAACTAATGCCAAAAAGGGGGAGGGAAGGAGTGGTGCCATTTGCTGATCGGTCGGGTGCCAATGCCAACTCACACGCTGTTCCCCCCGGACGTTCTGCCTCCGATGTTTCCCCCTCCGCCTGTGCCATATCTGTCCGCCGTCTTTGCCTCCCCTCCGCCGTGCTGTGCCGCGCTGAGTATTCGAGCGATGTTCGAATTGATGGAGGCCGAGTTGGGGACGGAAGACTGAATCAATTGGCGTTTTGCCATCTGTTGCTGCTGATGTGTGTTGTGGTGGTGGTGGTGGTGCGGGTGGAATTGGTGCGTTTGCTGAGTGCCGACGGCTGACGAATCGGACGACGGACGTTTCAGTGACTAAAGAGAAAATGAAAATGGCAAATAGAGGAGCAACTACAGCCAACCGGTCTGTCCAAGGAATAGGGCAACTCCAAGCTGGTCGCGTTGTTGCATCGCTTCTTCGCGCACAACGCCCCGCACGGTGCTACGCAGGGATGGGTGGTCTGCCTTCAGAAAAGCCATTAACAAATTGCCATTTAATTATGTCCCTTTCGGCATTAAAAAATGCTTTTTTTTTTTTTTTTGAAAAATGCGATTAGGTGCTGCTGTTCGCTCACATGTATCGTCCGTTGAAGAAGCGTTTGTCCAAACACACCAAACATATTTGGCAGTCTGGACTGCGGCAGTCCTCACACGCGTTGCAGCCGACCCGTGCCTTGAAGGTGGGCGCATCTCTCTGTTCAAAAATAACAGTAATTATAATTATATTAATAATAATTATTATTATTATTAGGTAGAAAATGGGGTGAGAGTGTTGGGAATGAGGAGAATTTCAGAAAGAGAGAAAGCCGAATTAAAGAAGATAAAATCGGCGCTTTTTGAGCATAATTATGGCCATTCTTTTTTGCCTTGGGCATTATTTGTTGAGTTTCGGCGCAAGAAAAGTTTAAGTCACTTTTTTGAATTAAAAAACAATTTGTGGTGGGTGCTTTGAAGGGTATTGGTCGGCAGACTTTATCAACCGAACGAACATTTCAATAAATTCATTTCCCTTTTTCGACTATTTTTGCCCTTTAGAATTTCGATTTGCTTTTCCTTTTCGTCAATTAACCCCCCCCTTAAATTGACCTTCCCCCCCCCCCCGTTGGCATTGCTTTCCATCGTTCGTCCTTTGCCTCATTTGAAATTATCATAAAATCCCCTCCCCCTGCCCCTTTATTGGTCCCATTCATTCCATCAGTCTCCCCCCCCCCACCCAAAGGTCATCCATCGTCCACTCAACATCGCATTCTCAGTCAGTCGGTCGGTGCAGTGTCAACTCAGAGCCCCTTCAACCTAACCAACCATCGACTGGCACCCCCCGACACCAAAGGGGGGGGGGGGGGGATGGGAACGGATGAAAGGAAAGAAGAAATGGGGAGATTGGGAGGATGACACTGTGGGGAGAGAGAGGGAGGGGCGAGGGACAGAGAATGGTGACTATTGTACGACGAAAGGGTGGGAGGGAGAGAGGAAAGATTATGAGCCATGGGGAAAAAGAGATAACGGATGCAAGGACAAAGCAAATCCGGACGAGGGGGGGGGGGGGGACGGAGACAGACACCGCCGGAGGGGGGGGGGGGGCGGGGGACGGCACCGCAAGGCATTACATTGGAAGACGAGACATAACCAACCTGAAGCCGATTCTCGAGAACGCGTAAACAGCGCCGTTCGATGCACGACTGTTTCTTGACTCCCGGGCCACCAAATTGAGGCGAATCTTGGCAATAGGTGCACAGACCGCACGGCTTACATTGGCAACCTGCGCAAGAGATGTTCAAAATGGTCAAATGAGCCTGTACAATTGCCTCGAAAGAAGCATTTTGCTCTCTCTTTTACCTCGACAAACCCCGCAGCGCTGTGAGCGATTAATGGACGAAGAGGAGGAGGAGGAAGTCGAAGCCGCGGGGGCAATTGCCGACGAGGAACCGTTCTCCAAAGCACCGATTGTTGTTAATTACCCAATATAAGACCCCGCCGCCCTCCGATTTTTCTTTTCACCTTCCGCGCGGTTGCGTTTCCGCCTGCCGATGCGTTCGCAAGTCGCTGTTGTTGAACAGCGGCAAGTTGTTGGACCATCGGAGGCCGGTGGCCGTAATTCATCAGGGAAAAAGCGCCCGAAGGGACAGCAGAGGAGGCGAACTGCGGAACGGAAGCAGTCGGAGCAGCACAAAAAAGACCTGCAGAAAGAGAGTAATCGGCGAAGGAAATGGAGGAAAGAGAGGGGGAGAAAGGAAAGGCAAAAGGGACAGATCAGTTTAATGGATTTGATAATTGATAATATAATGCGAAATAGTTAAGATATTTAGAGACAGAGAGAAAGGGGGGGGGGACGAGAGACAACTAAGAATAAGGAGAGACAGAAAGAGAGAGAGAGAGAGTGGGAAAAGAGACAACTAGGAATAGGGAGAGAGAGAGAAGAGAGACAACTAGGAATAGGGAGAGAGAGAGAAGAGAGACAACTAGGAATAGGGGGAGAGAGAGAGAGAGTGGGAAAGAAAGGGAGGGGGAGAACCAAACCGATGTTATTGGCGGCGGCAGCGGCGAATGCTTGCATCGGCGTGGTGGCCGAATGAATGCTCATTTGGTCCATGGGAACAGAAAAAGCGCCGGGGGAAAAGGCGCCGCCATTGGACTGAACGATGGCAGCGGAAGAGGGAAGATGACCATTTGTCTGTTGAAGAAAAGACTGATCAGAAGCGGAAAGGCAGGGAGAGGCAGTGATCACTTGGAGAAATTGCTGTTGGAAAAGAGAGGCGCCGCTGGAGGGAGTGGACGACGCGCGGTGGGGCGCCGAACACGCGCCGGACGACGAATTCACTTCGGTCGAGTCGAATTCGCCGCTGTGCTTTCGCCGGTCCCCGATCACTACGCATGACGACGGCTCTTCCTTCGGTGTCCTTAACAGCTGACGATGGTCAGAGCAGGAGGTTGAGGAGGAGGAAGAAGAACAGAGCAGAGCCACGGAAGAAGAGTCGGACGAATTGCCGGAGGTTACGTCCATCGGCAAAGGAGGGAAGAACGGACAGACAGCGGAAGAGAAGGAAGGACAATGGGAGAGGGGGGGGGGGGGGGAGGGGGCGAAGGGATAGCAGACAGCCGCAGAAGCAATTAGCGGGGATTGAAAGGAAATGGGGGGAAGGGATGACGAGGAAGAGGAGGACGAGCAGTGCGAGGAGGTGGCGGAAAGTGGGGACACATCTGAAAAGGTGGGGAAATGGGAAAATATGTGGGGATTGCCGAGAGGAGAGGGAGAGGGGGGGGGAGACAAATGGAGAAAGAAAGGGGAGAGGGGGAGGGGAGGGGAGGAAGGATGAATGGAATTTGAGCGGAAATGGATGGGACAGTGAGAGGGAAGGGGTGAGGATAATGGAACTGAAAGAAGAAGAAGAAATGGTCCGGGAAAATGATGGAAAATGGGGAGAGCGAGGGAAGAGAAGACTATGACCGAAGGGAGCATGGGGATGAAGACAGACAAACGGACGAAATGAATCACGGGGCGGGTGGGTCAAGGTCGGGAATGGGGGTGGGGTGGGGGGTAGAGTGGGTGGAAAGGGAGCAAAGGGATCCCGGGATGGGATTTGGGGGATGAGTGGACAGGACAACAAAGATGATGGGAGGATGAAAGGTGAGTGGACGCGGGAGGAGTGGAGGAGGAGAGAAAAGAGGAAGAAGGGGGGGGGGGGGGGAGGGAAGGGAAACGGAGGGGAGGAGAAAGGACTTTGACTTGTCCAATGTGTGGCCGGCCTCCTCAGAAGAGTGACCGATAGATAGGCCGGGCAAAGGCATAAATTGGGTAGTGTTTGCGAAGCGTATTAAGTAAAAAAGGTACGGAGGGGAAGAAGGGAGATGGGGGAAAGAAAAGGGATGGAATTTAATGGGGAGGAGAAAAGAAAGGGGAAGGGGGGCGGGGAGAAAGGAGGGAGAGAGAAAAGGGGGAAAGAGAAAGGGGAAGGGGAGAAAAGGGGGGAGAGAGAAAAGGGGGAAAGAGAAAGGGGAAGGGGAGAAAAGGGGGGAGAGAAAGGAGAGGGGGGGAAGGGGGGGATTGTGGAAGAAAGAAATGGAGAAGAGGAGAAAGAGTGAAGCGGAGAGGGTGGAGGAGGAAGAATGGAACAGATAGACAATCTCTCGGTTTGTTTGGTGCAAAAGGTTCTTTTAATTATAGTTTAAATGATGGCAAATCGATACAAAAGTCTATAAAAACTCATCCGTCCCCCCCCCCCCCCCCCTTTTCCCCTTCCTTTCCCATATGTTCATTCTCGGCAAATTGGACGGATGGAGGAAGGGAAAGGAGGGGAAGGGGAAGGGGTGGAGGGGGAAAGATGAATGGAATTGTTGAGAGGGGGGGGGGGGGGGGGAGAAAGAGGCAATTTTA
The DNA here is from genome assembly GCA_039877585.1 of Heterodera filipjevi. Lineage (NCBI taxonomy): Eukaryota > Metazoa > Nematoda > Chromadorea > Rhabditida > Heteroderidae > Heterodera > Heterodera filipjevi. The sequence continues at coordinate 1,604,238 of JBDPZO010000008.1, read as the reverse complement.
TTGCTTCTGATGGGCTGCTAAATGATGGGAAGAGCAGCAAAAGAAGAATTGAGAAGAAAGAAAGAAAAGAAAATAAGGAGAAAACGGGAAGAAGAGGAGAATTTATGTTTTCTGTTGGGAAGGGCAGAATAGGTAAAGTAAACTCAATTTGGGGCCGGATGATGATTAAAATTCAATGGGGGGGAGAGAGAGAGGGCGAAGGGGGGGGGGGGAAAGTGCGGAGAAAGGGGAGAGAGGGAGAGGGGGGAGGAGGGAATGGAGCGGCACGGTCATCAAAGCAAGTGAAGAAGTGGGAGTGCATGAACATTTTTTGATGGGGGAGAAGCATAACATTTTGGGAGTTATTTGGCAGTGAATGAATGAAATTGGACGATTGAGTTGGGATATTCGATCGTCGAATGAATTTTGGCGGTCCATCGATTCGATTCGATGGGATCGTTTGCTCTGCTGATGATCCGATTATTCCCTCCCCTTTTCAGATTATTCCCTCCTCTATCCCCCGCTTTTCCATGCTCTGCTGGTCCATCCCATCCGAATAAATCGATTTGTGTGATGAGAGGCGTAAAAATTCATTCTGCTGCAGTCAATCGGCGGGGACGGAAAGGTTTCCCGCCGGTACTTCCTTTATTCGACATTTTGTTTTGCTGTCCATTCACCCAAATTTTATCCCCAAAAAGCGACAGAATTTCCCGGGCCAAATCCCCAAATTTTTCCGATTTCTAATAGTCCGCTGCCACATTTGCGTGTGTCGGAACTCAAAGTGCACAAAAGCACTTGGAGGAAGTGCGGGAAGAATCCATTCATTCATTCCTTTGGCTCAGTGTTTCGATGGGAGCGGAGGGCAAATCGATGGGGGGGGGGGGCGGGGGACACTTCCCAAAATGGCCCTCCCACCGCCGCTTCCCCCCGCCCCCCCTCCCTCCACGCCATCTCATTTTCTCACATTTTCACTCGTTTTGCGCACAAATAATTGAAATGGTTGTGGGCAGAGGGACACAATGGGCGGGGGATTATGCCAAAGTGGCGGGAGGGGAGGGGGGAGCGGATGAGGTGGCGCTAACGGACTGATGATGCTATTTAGTCAGCAAAAACAGAGGAAAACCTCAAATAGGCCCAAAGGGAGGAAAGGGAAATGAGAAACGAAAGAGAAGGTGAGCCAAATATTAAATTCGCAATTAAAAAAAAATAAAATAAGATGAATTGTCCGTCTTCGTTTGTCTGTGAAGCAAACAAAACATTGGCATCACAGTGAAATGAGAGAACAAAGGCAATTGAAAAAGTGACCAAAGGTCGGTCGGTTTGGGTGAGTGATCAAAGTGATCGGAAGGAGAAAAGGCATAAGCCCAACTTAAACTGAACGATTCAGAAAGGCTCAACATAAAGACAAATGAACTGATCAGAAGGGAGCATTTGAACAGTCACTGATCTGATCAGTGGTCAGACACCATTTTGCCGACCAAAACGAATCATTCGCCAGCAGTTCAGTCAGTCACTCATCTGCTGCTACTGCTTCAGCCGATGGCTTGTGCACCAATTCAGCCATTGCAAAAGCAATTGAAATAAGTTGAGGAGTATCATCATCATCATCATCCATCCATGCACCCATTCATTCATCCACATTCGGTGAGGAGAAGAGAAGGGATGGGATGGGATGGGATGGGATTGCATGGAACCGGTTGATCATCATCATCATCGGAGGAGGAGGAGGAGGATGGATGATGGAAGAGTTGTGTTGGTGGGTTGTTGTTGTTGTTGAAGGGGTTTCTCTCAGATTGCATATTGTGAAGGGTGGAGGGGATTGGTTAGGAAGAGGAAGGAGGAGGAAGAGGAAGAGGAGGAAGGATAGTGGGGGAGGGGGGGAGGGGAAATTGCGCACAAATTAATCACTTTTATTTGTCCCCCCCCCACCCCTCAGCACTACCAAATGAGCACATTAGCTTCAGCAGCAGAACCCAATGAGCGGATGGACTGAAAGAAAAGGGAGGGGGGGGGGGGGTAAATGGAATGGAAGGACGGATGAGGGGGGGGGGGGTGAATGTGAATGCGGAGTGATCCAATCTCATCGACGCACAAATGACGATGATTATGGGCAAATGTGGGGAGGGGGGGGGGGGTAATTGGGCACAAAATGATTGACTGGTCAATGATCAGCTAATGAGTTGGACTTGGCATTGGATTTGAGGACAGTGACGAAAAGAACAAAAAGGTGGAAAGATGAGACTGAAAAGAGTTAAGAAGCATGCTTAGCAAATGCACATCCTTCTTTCCAAAATAAAACCAAAAAATATTCTTTCATCAGTCTCCGTTCGTCATAAAGCGTAAAAAGGGGTCATCATAATCATAACAGTGGCGAAAAATCGGAGAGAGCACACGGAACAGAAGAGACGGGGGAGGGGGGGGGGGAAGAAAAAATAGACAAAATAAATAATGGGGAAGAAAGAACAAAAAAGACAAAATGATGAATAATCATCCTCCATCTTCATCCTGCTGGTCACTTCTCTTTTTCATCCCTTTGATTTGAAAGAGAAGGGGAGGGGGGGGGGGGGGGGGGAGAGAAGGGAGGAGAAGGGGAGAGAGGGAGTGAGTGTTTTATGATGTGCGCGTGAAGAAAAAGAAAAGGGAAGGGAAATCAACCGGAAATGAAATGAAGTGACCTTTGGTGGAAGGACAAACGCGTTCAATTTCAACAAAGTTGTGAAAATATTTATTGCAAAAAGATGGGGTTGCTTTGTTAAAGAGGAATGGAAGGAAAAGGAAAGGAAGGAAAAGGAAGGGAAGGGAAGAGAAAGGAAGAAAAGGAAGGGAAAGGAAGGAAAAGGAAAGGAAGGAAAAGGAAGGGAAGGGAAGAGAAAGGAAGAAAAGGAAGGGAAAGGAAGGAAAAGGAAAGGAAGGGAAAGGAAGGGAAGGGAAGAGAAAGGAAGAAAAGGAAGGGAAAGGAAGGGAAGGGAAGAGAAAGGAAGAAAAGGAAGGGAAAGGAAGGGAAGGGAAGAGAAAGGAAAGTAAGGAAAAGGAAGGGAAGGGTTTTTCATCCTCTTCCTGTGCAAAACGAGTTTGGATGTAAGGATGTGAAGGAAGAGAAGAGGGGAGACGAGTAGAGGGGTAGGAAGAAAAGATGGGACCTGAAGAGAAGAGAGGGACAAATTGAAGAGAGGGAGGGGAGGAAAGGGAGGAAGAGAAGAAGGGGAAGGAGAAGAGGGGGAAAAAGAGAAGAAGGGACGCATTCCGTCATCCATCCATGTGCATTTCGATTACTTCAGTTGTTTTTTCTTTTTTTAATATAGACTAAATTGGAAATACCTAGGGATTGTTCCGTGTCCATGTGAGACACGCAAAAGGCAAATTTAATTTTGATTTGGCCCTCGGGTTAGACGATGCCCGCTCCTTTTTGGGAAACAAACGTTTGTTGGCTTTTCCTTCGAAATGAAAAAAGCCATTCGCAAGAATGACTGCTTTGATAATGGAGCTAAAACGATATTTTTTTTTTGTTGAAAAATGGAAGATTATGATTATACCGAGAGATGGGAGAAATTTGAAGGGGATTTTGAGGAATAATAGGGAGAGGGGGGGGGGGGGGGAAGAGGAAGAGTTACGTCTGCAGAAAATCAATGAAGCCCTGGCCCACCCATACCAATGAAAAATGTTAACAAAAACTTTATGGGATGGGATGTACGAGCGGTGCAAAACCTCTACACGCCCCCCCCCCCCCCCTCACATCACATCACATCATCGCATCGCATTGCATTGCATCCCTTCCCATCTCTCATCATTCCTACATAATCCCATCCATCCATCCGTCCATTCGCATTGTTTAGAGAGTGAATTGAGCGAAGAATTTCAATACATCAGCAGCACCATTAGCATTGGTTACACCGCACACAACAAAACCATGTGTAACTTTATGACCATGAAAAGGAAGGGCAAAAAGGACAAAGAAGAGAAAGGGAATGTTCATTTTTGTCGTTCATTTGTTTAAAACTTCGGGAAGACAGCACAAACAGCAAAAGAAGCCGCCAAAGCGTCGAGGAGAGAGGGAAAGAGCAAAAGCAAAGGGGCGGGGGGGGGGGGGGTGAATTGGCATCATAAACTGAAATGCCAATGAATGAGTGGTGGACGGAGAAATTAAACCAGGGCTCTCAAATGGTAAATTTTCAAAAACATTCATGATATTACAAGAGCAAAAAAAAAAACAAAAAATTATCAATTATTTTAGGCTCTTATTCATAAACTTTTCTGGGGAATTTTGAATATTTATGTATAAATTGTTTCATGTCCACATTTGCGCTCGGGTGTAGTGCTTTTGAAAAAAGAAATCAAACTCCGTCTTGTAATATTTTTTAGCCTAATAAGTAGGGACAGAGGTTGTAAGCTTTATAAAACACCAAATATGACCATAAAATATGCTATAAAACCCCCTAAAATCATTACTTTCTTTTGGACAAAGTTATGACCAACGAAGCCAAAATGGCCACGCCAAAATGACCGGTTCCGCCTAAAATAGACAGTGGTTGATTTCGACAATAAGTGGTTTCGTCAGTAACTCTTAATTTTTGAAAAGTTATTGCAGAGGCCTCACTTCACAGGAGTTATTCGTTCGTCAAAGCCTTCCTTCGACTCTGCAACAACATTCCACAGCCCAATTGGAAAGAGTGCATTGTTTTGTGCCAGGTTTAAGCCTCAATTTGCCCACGAATCCAATCGTCATCAGGTCCAACAGCATCAAGCCCCAGCAATTCTATTATATTTTTTGACTATTTGTCTGGGGGAAATCCAAGTGTTGACGAAGTGCTATTATCAGTTCTCGTAGTTCGGGGGTGGGATTCAATGTTGCGACAAAATCTAGAGAAATCATAGTTTCTGCAAATCAATCATAAAATTAAGGCTTACTGTCGAAATCACTAATTGTCTGTTCAGTTTGCTTAGGTGAAAGTGTAATTTACTGCCAATTTTAAAAACTCGGTATTACTGTCGAAATAATGAGAAAAAATTATAACATGATAAATTGGCCATTTAAGCAAAGGCAAAAAAGTATTTTAATATTCAAATTTTTCGTTTTTATGGCTTTTTTGAAAATTTTACGAAAGTCAATTCTTAGGGGTGCTTTTTTCTTTTTTCTTGCGTTTTTCTTAAGGAAATTCCCGAAAAAATGATAATGATAAATATGCCATAAAACGCAAAAATGGCGAAATATGCTTTTTTGAAAACCCCCAAAATATGCATTTATATTTCAGGGTTCTCATTCGTCCTTAGAATCAAAGGACGTCCTTTGAAATTTTAAAGTGTCCTTATTTCCAAAGATGTCCTTTGAAATCGGCATTTTGCTTAAAAAGGTAAAAATGTTCATTTTTAAGCCAAAACTCATTAGCAGATCAGACCAAAATTTTCAAAAATTCCCCGGCGGCGCTTATCGGCACCGCCTTTGCACCAGTGCTGTTCGGGACCAAGAATTTTTCGGGACTCGGGATCGGGACCGGGACCGGGATTAGACACCGGGACTCGGGACCGTTTCGGGACCGGGACCGGGACTTCATAAGCCAATTTTTGGGGGGTGTGTTTTTGAAAAATTTTGAAGAAAAAAATTTTGTTATGTGAATAATAATTTATGTTCTCATTCTTCGTCATCAAAATTATGATGCAAAAAAAGTTGCATTTTAGCATTCCTCTGAAAGCGATGATCTTTTAGGCGAATAGATTTCTCCCAACGTCGAAAATATCGAAGTTAGACATTTAGAACAGGGCTGCCAAGTTTTTTTTTTTTCAAAATAAGCACCAATTGGCTCAAATCTTAGATTTGAGCCCCAAAGTAAGATTTTTTGCAAAAATTAGGTTAAACGTTTAAAAAATGATGTAAAATCATAAATTGATCAGTAACATGCAATTTATTAATTCGGTACGATTTTTTGGCCGAATTAAACCGAAAAAAGCTTTAGTGGACGGCGGGGGGGGGCGGCGGTGCCGATAGGCGCCGCCGGGGAAATTTTTCAAAATTAGTGCTTTGGTGATAACAGATTTTGACGTAAAAATGTTGGAATAAATTTTGAAGAATTCTTGTCGATAATTTTTATTTCAAAAGATAATTCAATACTGAAAATTTTCTTCATGTCCTTAACACTTTCTGGTCCGAAAGTCAATCTTTAGGGGTGTAAAAAAGTCCCGAAAACCGGGACTAAAACACCGGGACTCGGGACCGGGACCGGGACCAAAAAAAACCGGGAAAATCCCGGTTTTCGGGACCGGGACCGGGACTCCCGAACAGCACTGCTTTGCACCCCCCCCCCCCCCCCTCCCGCTTGGTGAAAAATTAAACATTTGAATTGAATAAAAATAACATTTTTTATTGCAAATGATAAATTTTTGGTGTCCTTTGAACTTGAAAATTCCCCCCTTATGTCCTTTGAAATCACCTTATCGGTCCTTTGAAATCGATCTCGGCAGATGAGAACCCTGATTTATATGCCCCAAAAACATTCACTTAAACAAAAAATTTTAACGCAGTAATGCTTATTTTGAGCCCCTTTCTTCATAGCATATGAGGAAAAAAATATGCAAAGGCTTACAACCTCTGTCCCTACTAATAAGGATTTTGGCATGAAAATATGCCAACTCCTTGTCATAATTTTTGGTGTGTCCCGACATTTGCGCTCTTGACATTTGCGGCCCCAGCCAAAAAACCGACTTTTGCGGCCTCGACCAAATAAGGGCTCATTTCAAAAAAATGACAAAAATTAAGGATATTTTTTTTATTATCAATTAACTTTTTAAATCGCGACCCGTGTACCGACATTTCGCCACCTTATTTGTTAGCCAAAATCCGACGTTTCGCCACCTTTTTTTTGGTTTAAATTTTAAAGTGAAAATAAAAAATAAACAATTATAATAAAATTCACGATAATTTCTAATTTTTTCGCCACCCAAGCCAAAATCCGGCGTTTCGACACTCCGACATTTCGCCACCCAAGCCAACTACGGACGTTTGGCCACATAAGCCAAAATTTAAATTTTAGCGTTGAATGGAGTAGTGATAAGCACGCTTCCAAAGCGTTAAAACATTTTTATTCAACAAAATCAACTTTTTTGCACTTTTTGAAATGATTTAGTTTTTAAAAATTCAGCCCTACTGATCAGTCGAAGACTTAAATCCTAGTTCATTTCTCCACAATGGATTCGCCATCCACATCCACCTCAAAGTTAATGCAAATTCCATTGTTGTCGACCAAACGGCGAAAGGAAGTGCTTAATTTCCAATGGCCTTTCCCGAAACATCCCGGCTTCTTCTATCGATGGGGCTCAAATGCCATCATTTTGGCTGTGTTCAGTTTGGCAAAGCTTGTCTTTTGTAAGTGCAAAAAGGATAATTTTTTTAGTTAAAAACTTGTAGGTTTTAATAAAATTTCTGTTCGACCGGAACAAAAGAAACTTTTTTTGGATTTGCTCAGTGAAAGGGATCGACCGTTAGTCACTGTCAGCAATCACAGGTCTATCCATTTGTCTCATTTTCTGTCCCAACATTTGTCTGCTTTTTTCTCAGATGCGTCGTCGATGACCCGCTCATTTGGTCGATGTTTACATTTCGCGAATTTTTGTCGAACATTTCCCGATTTCGGTGCTTCTTCGATTACCACACTCCATCGTATTTCTTATTCAGATACATTCTCACTGCCCATGACATTTGTTTCACCAAAAGATCTCATATTTTGTTCTTTATTCTTTCGTTCCTTTTTCATCCGTAATCTCTTTTCAGCTTCTTCTCTCTTGGTCGTTGTGTCCCTGTCGTTCGCGGTGCTGGCGTTTTTCAGGAGGGCGTTGACCATTGTGTAGAGATGCTCAATTCCAATGGGTTTTTCTCTTTCATTTGACCAGTTTTTGAAAATTATTTTTCAGTTGGGTTCATGTCTTTCCGGAAGGACGCGTGACACGAGAAATTGTGAGGATTAAGGTGAGTCGAAAGAAGGCATTCTTGGTTATTTGATAATTTGGGTTTTGTTTTTCTCATTGGACAGTTCGTCCGATTACCATGACCAAGTAAAAATATATTTTTTTCGTTCTAACTACAATAGTACTTTGTTTCCAATTCTTTAAAAGAATAGAACGTTTTCCTAAGAAATGGGCAGCAATCTCCGCTTGGGTGGCTGTTCGGAGCAATATAACTTTTTTTATTATGGAAAAAAGTGTTTCTTAAATAAAAAACCATAAGAAATGCAATTTTTACTATCACCCTTCTTTTTTTGCCTTAATTCAATGCTTTGATTTAATTAATATGATTGGACTTTTTTAGTGGGGCATTGGACGATTGATTGCCGAATCGACTAAACCGCCAATTTTGTTGCCGATTTGGGTACGAGGAATGGACGACGTTTGGACCAAACAGGCGCCGTACCGACCGAGATTTTGGCAGGTATGTTTAAATGCCCACGTTTATTCGCTTTTACCTACGTAAATTTCCTTAACAAAATCATTTATTTTTTTAATATTATTTTTCTTTTTTTTTCCTTAGTCAGTTGAAGTTTCAATTGGCGATCCCATCGAAACGGCCAATTGGCTCAATAAGCCGTCTACTGTTGACGAAAGCGAATTGGAGCGGAGGAAACGGCTCGCGGACTTGGTACAAGCAGAACTTTACGGGCTGGGAGAACGAATTGGACAGAAGAGCACAATTGATGACCCATATTAACTTTCTTTTTGGTATTCACACTATAAAATAGATATTGTTAAAAAAGTATTCAAAATAATAGGTTTTTCCTTAAAAATTTCATATTAAAGAAAAAAGTATTCAGTCCTGGCTTCATTTGCCCATTGCCAGTTATGGTTTTATGTCATGCTTCAGCAACAACAAAGGCTGGGCAGCCGAAGCGGTGTACTCACCCGCCCGGACCGACTCTCCTGCCGAAGCGCCCCAGGGATGGCTTTGCCTGCCCCTCCCTCTCTTTCCCTCCGTCTTCCCCACTTAACACTGCCCGTGGGTCGGGGGGGGGGGGGCGTCCCACCACTGTTTCTGCTCCTGCTGCCCCTCTCCGACTCGCTGCTGTGTGGGCGAATGGTAAGGCCAGCAACCCCCGCCCCATTCCCACCGCCATGCGAAGGCACCGCCGCCGTCGCCCTTCTGCCCCACCATTCGCCACCCCGCCGGTGACAACGACGACGAGGAGGAAGACCATCAGCACAACCACCAGCACACACACACACACAAAGTCTTCCCTTCTCTCAACCATTCCCATAACCGCCGCACCAAATTGTCGTGTTATACCCTAACAGCACCAGCATCGATCCGGCAGAAACAACCAAATTTAGAAAACCGTTTTATAGTCCCAAGCTTAATTTGTGTGGTGTGTTTATTCACCGCCTTTTCTAGCAGGACATCTCATCCATCTCGATATTCCTTGTTCATCACAATTTTACATTCTCTCCGATTTTGTTAATCCGTCTCTCCTCACTCCCTCCTCATCAGCTCCAAGCCAAGTTTCTTGGCTCGGCTTGTCATCCGTCACCACCATCCGTCCCTCACACACCCCTTTTCTCCACTTTCCCACTGGGAAAGACTGCTGTGCTGTGCTGTTGACGAGGTTCGGCCATCTTCTTCGTTTGCCCCACTGCCTATTGGCAATGCGACAAAGGGCAGCAGGGCTGTCCTCCTCCCTCTCCTGCTGCTGCTGTATTTGCCCTTCTCCTCCCACTCTGCCTGCCATTATGCACTCTCTCTCTCTCTCTTTCCCTCTCCGTCTCTTCTGCTCCCTCTTCCCCTCAATTTTGCCCTGACGACCAACTCGGAGCAGTATTCCCTGCCTTGCCTTGCTTTGCCTGCCCTCCTCTCTTCCTCCCCCCGCTCCCTTTCTGTTGCTCTCTCACTATGTGTGTGTGTGTGTGTGTGTGTGTGTATGTGTATATGTGCCTCTGTCTCTTCACTTTCATCCCCTGCGGTGAGGGCGTTGGTCGGTCGGCTGGGGTTGGCTTGGGCGAATGTGGCGGGGCTGCTGGTGCTGCTGTTGTTGTTGGTCGGTCGGTCGGGTTGGGATGGCGATGGTTGGTTAGTGCTGCTGCTGCTGTGCTCCCCCACCCACCCAGCCATCGTCAACACCACCACCAGCAGCTCATCCACTCGCTGTTGCTGCTCCCCTCCCCCTCCCTTTGCCCACATTCGTTCCCTCTCTTCTCCCATCCGTTCTTTTCAGCATCACATCCTCGTCCCTTTCCTCCTCCAATTTCTGCCTTCATTCTTTCGTGTCCAAAAAGCCGAGCTGACTGTTCCCGTGGTCCCTCCCAACATGGCCTTTCCCCTGTCCGAATTGGCCCTTGCCACTCCTCCCTTTCCCATGCCCCACACATTCTTTTCATCAGTTTTGTTGTGCACCTGCTGCTGACTGTCATTTTTTTATTTTTGTTTTTTTTACAATGTGACTGCACTAACTTTTTCTTTAAATGGGATTTGATTTCATTTTTGTGATTTTTCATTCTTTTAAAGGGTGTAAAATGGCACTAATCTGTAAGATCTGTTCACAATTATTCGGTGATTTTGATGACAAAAAAATGCCAGCATGGTTATTGAAGAGCGGATTTGAATTGTTTGAGAATCCTGCCCAACTTCGGCTTCATTTAATTGAAGTGATTAAATGCATTTTTAATATTAAATTATATGGATAGTATTTATATAAAGCAGCTGGAATGGGCACCACAACACAAACTTAAAATTTCAAAAATAAAAGTCCTTTCAAAAAAGTTAGGTTATGAAAATTGTTAAACGTTTACGTGATGGATATTTAATGGTGGCATTTAATTTACCATATTACTTATATATGCATTTATGTAATGGTCTAATGGTCCGATTTTTTTGGATGAAAAAAGAACAATTCGCGTCTGGTGATGCCGACAGGTGCCGCCGAGAATTAAAAAAAAATTTCTGAAATAGAAAAAAAAAGAATTTACATCGAGAATTTAAAAAATTCAATTAAATAAAAAAATATATTTTTCAATGTTATTCTCAAAATCAGCACAATCTAACAAACATATTTGGCAACATTAAATTTGTGTTGAGGTGTCCTTATTTGAATTGGCAAAAGAAAGTGGAAAACTTTAAGGAACATTCGAAATTTGTCGCTGAGTCATTACTTGCGCCGAACATTCACAACAAAATGCACATTTGGCTATTGGTAAGTGAACACATAAGTATTGCCGATTTTTCAAAATCTATCATGATTTATTTGCAGGAAAACATTGATTATTCTGCTAATGGTATTGAGGGAGCACAACACCAAAATGTGGAAGAGACGGAGGTGAGAAGGGACGGCGAATTTGTTAACCCACCCAAACAATACTTGTTAATAAGCGGTAAAAGCTAAAGGAGACAAAAACAATTAACTAATTAAGCACCATTTTAAAATTTAAAAGGGGCCAAAGGCGTTTAAAACGTTAAAATGAAATGACAAATGCACTTGGACGAATATTTGTTTTCATTTAGCAAAAAAACGAACAACAGCAACAAGAGGATGACGAGGAGGAGGAGGAGGCTCAGAATCAGCAGCAGAGCGAAAACGACGAAATGTCGGCGGAAAACAATTCGGAGGAAAAGGGAAAAAGTGATGGCGATGGGAGCGGAGAAGAAGACCCAATCGAAGTGTTGCTAAAAGACATATTCGGTGGTCATGGAGGAGCAGTGGCAGAAACCGAAGAGGAGCCGACGACTAGCGGGGAAATGCAACACTATGCCAAAATTGAACAAAGTGAACAACAGAATGAAAAGGTGGGAAAGAAATGGGGCGAAAGAAGAGAGAACACACAGAGGAAAAGACAAAGCGAAAATGAGACAGAATAACGCGAGAGTGAGAAAGGGATGGAAAGGGGAAAAAAGGAATGGGTGAAAAGAGGAAAAGAAAAAAAGGTAGAAGGGGAAGGGGACAACAAAAGGGGAAAGAGAGAGCGAGAGTAAAAAAAAAAAAAAATGACAGGAGAAAAGAGTAAGAAGAAAGCATAGAACAAAAGATAAGTGAAAGGGGGAAAGGAGAATAGGAGAAAAGCGAAAAGAAAGAGAACAAAGGCCGTGGAAAAGAACAAAGAAAAAAAAATTAAACCGGAGAAAAAGGGAAAGAGTAGGGGAAGATGACCGACCATCAATGGCAATTATGCCTTTTTTCTTCAACAGTTGGTGGACCCCTTTGGCACTGCCCTGAAGTCCCTTCTCTTCTCCGTCTCTGCCGATTCGCCTCTAAGCGATGGCTCCTCCTCCCCTAACGCCCCTCCGCCGATGTGCCGCGCTTCGATGGTCGACTCAAAGGCAATTCGAAAGGCGCACTGTCAGGTGGGGAGAATAGGCGGAAAAGGCGAATAAATTAAGCAAAAATGGGCAAAAGCAATCAATTTAAGGTGTGTAATTTGGACATTTGTTCAACCGCACGACAGCGACACGTTTACATGGTGCACCTTAAGAAGAAAGGTAGGCGGCAGGGGAGTGAAAAATTCCTTTGAATTAGAATTTTTCTGAAAAATTGCATGTTTTTGTGGCCTAATGAAAATTGTATGGATGGTTATCATTGCGAAAAACATACGTTTTTCTCTAAACGGGGCGGTGCGGGTGTCATCCGTTCTATTATTATTATTTATCTGCATATTATTGCAAAAAACATTGCAGACTTGTTTAAATGTCCCCACTGCGAATATACAAATTCGAACTCCGTCTGGGAAGTGCAAAAGCACAGCCGAGTACAACACGGGAAAGATGCGCGGCCGATCAGTCAGGAGGAGAAGCACAAGTTGGAGATTCAGGTGGTCATTCGGGGGGGGGGGGGACTGAAGACAATGAGCAATGACCAACTGATGCTGTTGTTGTTCAGTTGTGGAGCCAACTTTGCTTCCCCGAATGGAAACAGAAGCGGAAAATTGAGCACGGAGACTCGGCAGAAGAGGAGGCGGCGACCAAGCGGCGCAGGGAGGGCGAAGGCGGGACTGAAGTGGACGATCTGCTGGAGGGATTTGGCGAACTGTTGGGACATATTTTACAACAGCAAAACGAAGCAAAAAACAACGCGCAAATGGCGGATGGAGAGGGTCAGAACGGCGGAGGAGAGGAGGAAGAACAGCAGACAATTGGAACAACGGATGAGCAGACGGAGGACGAAGAACGACGACCGTCACAGGAAGACGAGTGGCGGGACAACACATCGCCAAGCGACAAACCGTCGACAATTGTTGGGGACGAATGCGCAGCAGGCAACGACAGACTTTGCCATCTTTGCATGTGAGTGATGCCAACTGACAACAGTCGAACGGAAGCAAAAACATTGGGGGGGGAGGGATTTGAAATTTTGAAAAAAACAGAAAAAGACGACAAAAAGGGACTGTGAAAGACCCAATCCAAATCATTCATATTTGCCCAGGGAGGAGTCCAAATATCCGGGACGACACATTGCCCAGCGACACCTGAAGAGGCCGCTCTACGAATGTCCGATCTGTGGCAAATTTGGCAGCTACGAAAGTTGCACAGTCAGCAAACATATAAATAAAGTGCACCCGAAGGAGGCGAAGAGTGCGGTGCCGATAAGCAACTTGGAGAAATATGCTGACGAAATCAGGGAATTGCAGGTACTGCTCCAACTTCCTTCTCCATTCTTTAACATTCACTCCTTTTTGGTCATTTTTGCAGATTCGCTGCTTCCCCAACCGTCAAATGAAATTAGTCCGCCCCGCCACCAACCCGGCCAAGGCACGGCCCCGCGAGAGGCACCAATGCGGACTTTGCACTGCGGACGTGGCACAGTCGGACAGACAGCGGCACGTCTTCCACAAACACTTGCGAAAGGGAAAGGTGAGAAGCATTTGGTATATAACGCGAGACGGTATCGAATTACAGATATTCGAGTGCCCACTTTGCGACTTCTCGTCAAATTACGACATCCACCGGGTCAAATGGCACATCAAGTGAGTTTCTGGGCTTAGGTTTGTAAATACATTTGTTCATTCTCACCATACTTTTCAATCAGATGGGACCATAAGGATTTCGTGGACGCGTCGGGTGGCGTTCATTTGGAACCAATTTCCCATGAGTCGCTTTACCGTGACGAAATCGACGCACTGAACGACAAATGTTTCCCGGGATGGCAGCGAAAACGCTGTATGAATGTGGGCGATTCCACGGAACGGACAAGTGAATCGCCGTCCACGATGCGGCAGTCGGATGAAAATCGATCGGAGGAGGGCATAGCGACGACGATTTGGACGGAAGAAGGGACGACGGACGGGGGACAGCGTGCAGAAACGGAGGGAAGAGGCGCCAGCAGATCGACGCTGGACGACCTTATAATGGAGATGGTCGCGAGGAACCAACTGCACTCGTGGGGAGCGGACTCGCCAATTGCAGTCGACGACAAAGCACGCTCATTGTTGGCCGAATTGGACGGGGCTGCCAATGCACTCGAGTGGACTTGTCAGGTGGGGAAACTTCAAAAAAAGGGGACGAAAAAACTTCTCAAATTTAAAGCTCTGTCATGTTGCGCTGAAACCGGGCACCAATTTGCTGCGTCACGTGGCCAAGGACCATCTCAATTTACCGTTGTACCAATGTCCCATCTGTGAAAACCATGGTGCGCACAGTGCGTACGAAGGTGACGCTCTTTCTGCTTTTATTCCGAATTTTTTAATTGGCTCCTTTCTTATTTTAGTCCGTTCTCATATGCTTCGTACTCATGCTGACACCACGCAAGAACCATTGAGTGAGTGAAAAGGAGAACACAAATAAATGGGGGAGAGTCCAAATGCGGACCAATATTTTAGCAGTGTTTGGTATTGAAAAAAGATTAACACCCTAAATTTGTTGCTTTCTAAACTCAATGTTTAACACACCTCTTACCGGTGTTAGGCGATTGATTTAAAGTTTTTTATCCATGCATTTTGAAAAACAAAAGGCATTTTCCATTGGTCCGCAATTATCCCGTTCTGAATAAAATAAGAAATTTGCCAGCTAATCGTCGTATTTTTGTGCATCATTTTGGTCTTTTTAGGCAGTCTCGAAGCAAATCTTGGCGAAATCGAAATAATCTACAGACGTTGCTTTCCACGCAAAGAATTCAAAGCCGGCGGGAGTGATCGGTGCAGCAGTCAAGAGACATTAGTGGTGACGAGACAGACCAACATTGATGAGGCGAGGGTGAGGTGCAGAGAATGCGGGCAAGAGATGAAGACGGAAGACAGACAGGTGAGAGACGGGTGGGCAGAGAAGCGCGAGGAAGGAGAGATAATACAGTTATTGAAAACTTGGCATTGAAAAAGAGATCAGGGAAACTGGATGGGAGAGAGAGTGGAGGAGAAGAGGGAGGGGAAGGGAGGCATTGAAAATTAAATTGTAATAAAGGCACAAATATTTTGGTTCTTCTCTAACGCTGCCTCTCTTTCCACAGATTCACGTGTACCGTCACCATCTGCGTGAACCGCGTCTGTACGAATGCCCCGTCTGCGACTTCTCCCACTACGCCTGCTCCTCCGACGTGCGCAATCACATCCTCCGTGCTCACAAGAACCAACCGACGCTGATGCCACGAGCCAATTTGCTGCGCTTTTCCCGCGAAATTGCGGAATGGAACGAGCGCTGCTTCCCCGGTTGGATCAATCGGCGTCTGCCCGCAAGCGTGACAGAGGACTTCAACAGTTGTCGCCTTTGCGGCGTGGACGTGCGACAGACATCGCGACACATTGCGGAGTATCACTTGAATATTCCGTTGCATCAGTGCCCCTTGTGCGAGTACGGAGCGGCTGAGGCACGGCTGGTGCAGCGACACATGCGCAACAATCACACGCTAAAAGAATGCGAGGCAAGCAAATCGGACGAAGAAGGACGCCATTGGGGGGGAGGGATGGGAAGGGAGTGAGGCGACATTCTATCCCCGGCGGGCGAAAGAGGAGGGCACAATTCTATCCATAATTCATTGTTTTAAGGGTTTGGAACCCATTGCCAACGTGGAGAAGCACAGAGGCGAATTTTCGGAGTTGCACAACCAATGCTTCCCGGGAAGACCCAAACGGCTGTCCAACATAACAATTGCGGATGAAAGCAGAAGAGCAAAGTGCAGAGGGTGCGGACAGGTGAGAGAGTGTGGGAGAGGGGACGAGGGGCAGATGACATTTTGTATTTTTGCCCATTGGAAAAATTCAAAATCCAACCCAACTGCTAATCGTGGCAAAATCGGAATTTGTCAAATCATTGGGCCTTTTTTTCTCAGACCATCAGTAAGAAGCGTCGTCTGTTGCATTTGCTGGAGAAACACCTTAAAAAGCCCATCTACAAATGCAAGTACTGCTTGTTCACCTCCACCCACGACAAGGCGACGGTGGACACCCATCAAAGGGAAAAACATTCGGGGAAGGCACCGCACGTGCTGACCACGCTTACCAGACACAAAATGGAGTTGAAACGATTAGCTACGGAATGCTTCAACGAACCCGACTTGAAATTGGACGAATGACGCTGACTTTATCCATTTATTGTGTTTTATTACCGACTTTTGTCCCAGTTTTCTTTTACTCTTTTATAGCACGTCACTTGCCAACATTTTTGTCTTTGAAAATGAATGAATTTTCGGCTTGTTCTTTTCATTTTGCAGTTAGTCTCACAATCAGCATTTTTAATTCCCCCCCCCCCCGCCTCCGAGTGAATTGGGCGGCAATTTGAAAAGGAAGGGGAGGGATCCGTTTTGAATGGAGTGGACGAATATGAAGAAGGGATGGACTATTTGAGAGGAGCAATTGTTTAATGTATTAGCATTGTCATGAGAAAGGAATTGCGCCCTTTGTTTTTCGTTCATTTCCCCTCTTTTGTGCTAATTTCATCCGTCGTCATTGGCGGAGAGAATCCGCAAAATAATGAATGATTTGGTCAGTTCCACAATCATTCCCGCATCTCTGTCTTATTCAATTGATGAGTAACAAAAACAACATTTGCTTTTGTACTCTTCGCCCTCTCCCCTCTCTGTTTCACCCTTTGTCCGTTACTCCTCCTTTTCTCCCCTTCCCCCCCCCTTCCCCATCGCTCCATTCATTCATTCAGTGTGTATTAATTATTCCAATTAACCCAATTTTTGGTTCACTGTTATCCAATAAAGGGAGAGTGATGACCACAACCAACTCCCCCCCCCCCTCCCCCTCCGTCTCTTTTGCTGCTGATCCCATCCATCCCTTCGCCAATCTTTACGTTACGTCGACGGATTTGGGGCGGAATCTGATTAAGAGGAGAAAGAAGAATAAGGAAAAGGGGAAGATGGATGGGAGGGGGAAGTGCAATGGGTTGGATGGAATGTGTGGGTGGGAAAGGGGGGGGGGGAGGAGGGAGGGGGCGAGAATGGGGAGGGGGGAGAGTTTGTGGGCGGTTGGGGGGGGGAGGGGAAATATGTCGCGGCCTCATTCTTCGCCGGATGAAGGAATGTATCGTCTTCCTTCGTGTCGCTCGTTGTCTCCATCCTTCCGTCCCTCGTCGGTCGCGATGAGCAGCGATCAAATGATGGGAAGGAGTTGAAATGGAGCGGCGGATGGGTGGAGGGAAAGGGGGGGGGGCGATGAATGAGTTGTGGGGGGAGGGGTGGCGGAGGTTGCGGCGCGGGGTCTTTCCACTGTGACTTTCTTCCGTCCCCATTTGTCTGTCTCATCATCCTCCTCCCCCCCCCCCTTCAGCAGTTCCTTTTCCCCTCCTTTTCTTCCCCCAATTATTTGCCCCCCCCCCTTTTTCTCTTAATTATTCTTTTTCTCTCCTTTTTCACTTTTTCTTCTTTCAATTCAAATGTTTTCCTGCTGATCAGATCACTACTGTTTCACAAATATTTCTTCTCATTTCATAATTTTCCTGTTACTTTTCACAACCCATTGCACACAAATTCATCGACCGTCAAAGAAATTCGGTAGGATTTTTGGAGAATCGGTGGAAAAGTTGGACGGCGGAAAGGCACGAAGAAAAACATTACGAACGATCGATTCTCCTCCGCCCCCCCCCCCCCGCCGGTCACTCACCGTCCGTATGCCGCCCAGCAGATGATGACTTTCGACCTATCAGTAAATGGCATCAGCTCCCAATGCGACTTTATTATTATTTGCCCCCCCACTATTCATTCTATGCGCCTTCGGTCATTCATTCCCTTTTCTGTGCCTTTTTTTGTGCCATTTTCTCTCCCCCCAATTTTTCGGGGTTTTTGGTCGGTGTCACTTTCTGCAGCACAATGTTGTTTATCCTACAAATTTCCTAGTTAACTTAATTACAAAAATAAACCTGATTGAACCCTCCCATTTCGCCCTTTTATCCCCCCCCCCCGCAAATTTCAGTGCCCCAAAATACTTTTTACTTTCACCGCTCTCGACAACTCAACACAATCGATGAGTGATTAGTGTATTGTACCATTGCCCCCCGCCGCCCCCTCCCGCATTTTTGCCTATTCTCGCGCAGCAATCGCTCTCCCCTTTTGAAGCAATGATTATTCATCCTTCCCCCCTCCCCCCCTATCATTTCTCATTCGTCCTTTCGTTTCGTTCGCTCTTTCTCCATTTTACGGCCACATTTTGCTCCGTTGACTCTCATCACAACACAAACTCACCGCAGTCCCTTCGTTACATTTCCCCTCCCCCATTTTTCCCCTCCCCTTTTTCCCTTTTTCCCTCTTCCGCCGCCCCAATGGTCGCTTCGTCAGTTTGTCACACCTTCTCATCACACCTTTTCCTCCTGTTCATTCGGTTCTTCCCTCCTCTTTCTCTTCATTTTCTTCTCTTCCTTTCCCTTTCCCTCTCTTCCTTTGTTTTCTCCATTCCTCTTCCTCTTCTTCTTTTTCCCGATTAAGCTCGTTATTTTGTTCATTAAATGGCCACTTCTTCCGCCTCCGTTCTTGGCAATGGCGTCCACACCAATGGCAACGCTTTCCACCACAATGAGCCATTGTGCCGCTGCCGAGTGCTTTACATCGGAAGTGCCGTGCCAACAATCACCAAGGATGGTCTGCAGGGCATTCAGCAGCCATTGAAAGAGCGCTACCCGGCCACAGACAATCCGGACACAAAAGGCATCGATTCGTGGTGGGTAAAAAGGGCAGTTCATTCGTGATTCATTTATTAATTTGAATTTTGCAATTCCCTTTGGCAGGCTGTCCGTGTGGTCCAACGGACTTCTGTTGGAATACGTGGACGGAGAGCAAAAGATGGAAAGTGCCTTCTTCCCGATCGCATCCCTTCACTATTGCGCTGCCGTACTGCCATTATTTTATTTATTTATTTTTTCTTTAATCCGGGGGGCCTCGTAAAATATTTCCGAATTCGTTTCGGATTGGGTTCTTTCAGTGAATTCTGCTGTTCTTTGTGTGTTCTGTTGGCGATTCTTTTCCCTTTCGTCTCAACATTGCTCTCTTTCTTTCTCCCATCATTTTCCTCCTGTCTCTCACCATTTCTCTCCGTCTTTTTGCCCTCCATTGTTTACCTTGTCTCTTCTCAGGTACGTTACGTGAATATGACGGGTTTTGCCGTGGAGGGAGGCGGTGAACGGTTCATCCCGTTGGACAGTCCGTTCGCGCACATTCCCGACTCGCCCCATCCGCCGATGTTTGCTGCCATTTTCCGCCGTACCCACGGGGTCAAGGTCGGTGTTCCCCCCCCCCCCCCCCCCGGGGGTCGTTCCGTTTTACGTTTCTTTCGTTGTTTTGTTTGGTTGCCAAATTTTGGATCGTGAAAAGAGGCAAAGGATTAAAAGGAACAAAAGTTAATTCACGCTCAAATGCAAAGGTTCTCGAATGCCATACATTCGTTTGTACGAACGAAAAGGCGGCCAATGCGCTCGTCCGCTGCTGTTTCCACGCGTACGCCGAAACGCATTATTTGAAGGCGGAGGAAAAACTTTGCTCGCCACCAGCGCAGCAGCGCAACGGCCTCAGGGCGATCAAAGAGCCGAGCCGAAGCGGCACACCGAGCAGTGAACAAAATTTGAGGCGAGTTTTGAGTGGATGAAAGACAAAATGATTGCTTCTTTGTGATTGTCCAGTGAGCAGGAGAACGGCGCGGACGGATTGGTGGTCGATTGGAACGACGAAAGGGCGACCATTGGACAGAAGGCGTGGCAACGACGGCAACAGAACGGCGAGCTGGACTCGTCCAGCGTTTCGTCCAGCACTTTGCTGCAACATCACCAGCAGCAGAAGGGGCGCAAGGCGGGCAGCGGAGAGGGCGGCGGAGTGCTCGTGCCGTACGAAGGCCGCGCCGGCAGTCGGACTGAACCGCCGCGCGACTTCTGCGACTCGCTGCCGCGCCGAGGCCCGCATGGTGGTCCCTTCTTCTACGGTCCAATTCCTCCGCACCCTCCGCCCGGCGTTTTTCCGCATCGACCACCCCCCGCGGCGTTCCTTCGCTCCGGCGCCTTCCCTTCAGCAGTGCCGCCGCCTTCGCATATGTTTCCGCCGCCTCCTTTCTTTCCGCATTCGCATCGTTTTGTCCCATTCGGTCAGCCGCCCCCTCCGCCGCACTTTGGTGAGAGAGGGAAACGGACGCTTCCGCCGGTGTTTTTATGGGCGTTCCTTTTAAGGTCGTCATTTTGGCCATCCCTTTTTGCCCCATCCGTTCCCTCCTCGGTTTTTCTTTATGCCACCACCCGCACCACCATTTTTCGGCCAAATGGCACGTCGTAAATCGCCGGAACGGTCCGGTCCGATTATCACGGAGACAGTTTATGACACTTTCCCGCGACATCACAGCCGAACGACCACCACTTATGAGGAACCAATTGTGAGGGACCAAAGGGGAAGAGGGCAGAAAAATGCCAAAATGATGAACATAAAATGTGCCAAAGTGATCAGTGTGAATGCCATTTCTCTATTCAGTATATGCCATCGACGAACGGAGTGCCACAGGCAACTTATAAGCCGGGGTCATTCTCACCCGAACTGTACGAGCACTATTACGAGACGTACAACAGACAGCACCAAAGAACGGGGGGAGGGAAGAAAGTAAGTGGGGCGAAGGAGGGGAGAGAGGAAAAGGACGGGGGGAGGCGAAGGGGAGGGAGCGGGGAATGGAAAGTCAGTGAGGGCGAATGAGGGAAGAGACGGAGAGGGAATTGGCCTATTGGCCAATCACTTAATTACATTTTGCATTGCATTTTTCAACAGAATATGAGCAGAAGCAATTCGGACGCAAGTGAATGCGACGAAAGCGCAGCGAATAACAACAGTCAACAGAATCAGCACCATTATTGGGAAAGTTATGAGGCGAAAATGGGGCAACAGCAGCAGCAAAGACGGAACATGCCCAAAACGAATGGGGGGACGCCGAAAATGAACGGAGGGGGCAAAAAGACAAAGGAGGAGACGACGGCACAAAACGACGCCGGAGGGGACGACGGAACGCGGACAATGGGCGGACGAACGGAGGAAATGGCGGGGGCAAAGGATGGACATGGGCAGAAACAGCAGCAGGAGAACGGCACCAATGCCAACACGGACAAATTCACCGCGGCACACAACAATCAGCAGAACAGCAGCAGAGGGGTGGGAGGAGCAAAAAACGCTGCCGGCGGGGGAGAGCCGAGGCCGACCACGCCGCCGGCCGATTACGACGTGGTGCCGGACAGACAGCAACAGAACGGACGAGGGATGGGAGGAGGAACGACAATGGCATACTGAGAAAGCAGCAGAGGGAGAGAGAAGGCGAGGCAGAGAGACAGCGGGAATGAGAAAGACGAACAGAGGGAGAGAAATAGTGGGAAGATGACAAGAGACGAGATGGAGGACAACAGACAGACGGACAATGAACAAAACTGACAAACGGAGTTTGGCAGACGAAAGAGCCTTTCCCACGCAATGCCTAAAAATAATTTAGCCTTCCAAATTTTGCCAGCCTCTGAAAAGGCATCATTTTTCTCTTGGATTTTAAAATACCATTTCGCTTTTAATCACAAAAACGCATAACTAATTTTTATTCCCTTCAAAGTTCAAATAATGCAAAACAATTCGACAATATTTTTTTTTTCAATTTGTGTTGCCAAAATGTAAGAAACGAAAGACGAACGAATGAATTGAGAAAATGACATTTCTAAAGATAAATAAATTATTGACCAATTGAATGGGGATCGGAGACAGTGAACGGATAAAAAGGTTAAGCGAATTCAATGGCTGTAATGGTCGCCCCCGTCCCCTCCCTTCGCTCAAAGTGCCGTCCATTCAATTGGCTCTCGGCCAATTTCCTTCAGGGCACCGTTTGTTTGCGAAAAACATTTGCAGCCAAAGAAGCGATGGGCACTCAATGGCGAAGGATGAGCCGTCTTCAAAATCAAAAATTTTTTTTTGGCAAATATTGTGTCATTTATGAAATGCAAGGGGGAGTCTGTTAGCCTTTTTTTAAGAAGCTTTTAAGGGAAAATTGTTGCCCAAATTTGGGAACCCAAAACGGCATTTACTTTTACGATTCGATGCTTCCGTTTGTCGATCAATGCTTCTTTTTTGTGGGCGAAGCCGCCCCACAGCAGAAAAACGACGCCAAGCGGAGAGTCGGCACTGATCAGACGGATCACTGCGTCGGTGAACCTTTGCCAGCCGATGTGCGCGTGGGAATTCGCTTTGTGCGCTCTAAAAAATACAACCGACGCGCACTCGAAAGGGGCACAACAACGGCACTCACTGAACGGTTAACGACGCATTCAGAAGGAAAACCCCCTGGGAGGCCCATTTGGTGAGAGTGCCTTTGTGAGGAGGGAGAAGTGAATGGCCTAATTATGCCATCTTTTACCATGTTTTGGCACGACAAAATCAGGGTATTCCGACAAAAGTTCCTTAGAGAAAGGGGCAAAAATTAATGGCAACAAAAAGGAAATGTGCAGTGTACGGACAGAGGACAAAGCTATCAACAACAAACACACACACCTTGAAAATGTTTTTCAACGACGGAGGCATTGGCTCACCGTTCGGCACAGAAAAACTGAGACCATGTGCCTAAAGGGGAAGGGGAAGGGAGAGCATTGAAAATAAAATGGTCCATCCATCCAAAAAATGAGAGCCAAAACCGAGTTTAGTTCAGCTAATGCATCAAAAAAGGACCTGTCCCAAATTATGGTAGGGGTCCTGACCTGCAAAGGAAAGGAAAACATTAAAAGACGACAGATAGAAAAGGAGGAGGGACAACAAACCGATGACCACAACTCGGATGGTGTTGAACGGTGTGAGGTTGAACGCGTTGAAAATGAGGTGACGGGGCGGGAAAACGGTGACACCCCAAAAGGAAAAAGGACGAATTAATCCGACCGAATGGACAGTCGAAAATGTATTCACCTTTTTGTCTTCTTCTTCCAAAAAAGAACAAATTTGCGTCATATATTTCATTTGAAATTCCTTTCTCAACAACTTTTGCCACATCGGTTCGACGAGGGCGTGCGAAGGATGCCATGGAGAGGGAAGGGACGGCGAAATCGCAGAATTGGCTAACAAAAAAAAGGTTAACCGTACATCATTGTACTACTGTACTTTCTCGCGTATTACTGGCTTCGTTATGTTGCTGTTCCTCTTTTTCCAACATTGGCATTACATTTTCCTTCGGTTGGTCATTTTCTCCCTCGTCGCAACTGTTTGTTGGGGTGAATAGTCACATCTCTCATTTTATGTTAACAAATCTTTTTGCCACCATTTGTTGCGATTTCTTTTTCGTTCCTTCGCTTTTTTCCTTTACCGTTTTTTTGCTTTTGCCGAGCAAAGACAACCGTCGGCGGTCATTTGTTTCCGTTTGACTCCGTTCGCTTGTGAAATTCGTTGGAAAGAGAACAGCGAATTGGTCAGTTTGAGTTGTTTGGGTGCCATTCTCAGCAAAAAAAGTTTTTTTGTTTTTAAATGAGACGAAACAAACGGCAAAAATATTCAATTGTCCGAGCAAAAAGCATTCATTCACCAAAAGAAAAAGAAATTAAAAATGCAAAATATGTAAAATGAAATGACAAATTATTCCGCAGAATTCGCACTGATCACCGATGAACAATTTGCGACTTCATTCATTTTGTCCCCACTTTCCAGAGAATCTTCGCGACCATCGTTTTGCCTTTGACGTTGTGCCGTCGAAAGCGGCGATGCCAACGATTCGTCGGCACGTCGTTTGGCCGCGGGTTCACCTGCGAATTGGTCCGTTTCCTCCTTTACTTGCGGATGAATAGGCTGTGGCTGACTGGTTGGCGGCACTTCTCTGAACGGATCAGCAGAAGCTAAAAAAAAAAAGATTTTTTAAATAAATCTCCTTCCTAAACTTAAATTATTTTCTCATAATTGAATCATAAGGTAAGGAAAATGTTGGGCATATCGCAAAATGTTGGTCTCTGAGGAGGGGGGGGGGGGAGAGAGTGTCATAAGTCAAAAGGGCCCACCGCTTAGCCCCACTTTTTTGCACAACATTATGTGCGTGCCCATGCTTTTTGCAACTTTTAGACCAGGAATAAAGAAATAGGTACCTTTGCATTTCGCTGGTGTCGTTTTGCTGCCCATTCGTTTCGTTTGCCCTGTCGACCCTCCGTTTGGATTTGGGGCAGCCCTTTTTCTGTTGTTGGATGGTTTAGGCTTCCTTAACATTGGGTCACTTTTCTTCAATTATTACTTTTCTCTCCCCCCCCCCCTCCTTTTTTTCGTCCGTCTTTTTTCATTTAATTGATTTAATTCACTTTTTCGGTTTTATAACTCCCCGATCTTCCAGTGTTTTGGTCGATGCGTCCGAGTCGTCGCTGGACTCGCTGAGCTGCTCATATTGGCCAAGACGGTCGAGGAGGAAATTTTTGTCGCGCGATAGTTTAAGCAATTTCCGCTGCAGATTTCGTAATTCCTCTTGGTAATACTCATTTTCCTGAAAAAACAAAAATTATAAATGTAACTCATTAAATGAAGTTGATAATTTGGTACTTTTCTGTTTAGGTGACAAGTCATTTAAAAAAAAATCAACAAAAGGCGCGCTAAATTCACAAGGCGCGCGGTAGCATTACTCTTGGGGGCATAAATGCAACAATTGCTGATAAATTTCGTCAAATGGACCAGCTCCTCAGTTCGGTCAAATGGTTATTTTATGCGGTGGGAATGCGAATTTAGCGCGGCTTTTGTTGATTTTTTTTCAAATTTCGGCTTGTAGTCACATAACAGGAAAGTACCAATAATTTTATTTCACATCAAAAAACATTTCCTTATCATGACTAATTTAATTCTTAATTTTCCTGGGATTTTTTTCTTTAATGGTTTATTTCTTAACACATATGTCATTCTGAAAAAATTATTGTTAGTTTATTGTCCTTTTTTGAACTCACATAAACAAGGTATTTGAACTTCTTCTTCAATTCTCTGTACTTCTGCTTAGGGGAAATGTTCGGCTGCACTTCCATCTCCGCCATTATCGCAGCGGTAAAACGTTGCGAACCGATGTAAAGGTGCGGGTGGGGAAGAGGAGGGGGCGCATGAAGGGATGCGTCATGCGCTGTTTGGACACTTTGCGGAGGCAAAGAGGGCACCGGCTGTTGCTGTACAAAAATGCGATGGGATTGGTGCGGTGGTGGGGCCGGAGGTGCGGGATGCATGTGTACCACTTGGCTAAATGAAAAAGGCCGTTCAAAAAACATTCGCTGGCCAAGAGACTGCTAATTGTACCCCGACTGTTCTATTCGCATTGCCGTGGTCGGATGCTGCGGTTGTTGGGTTTGCTGTTGACCGATTAGCATTTGTTGATGTTGCGATGGATGGTGATTCGCAAGTCGCTGTTGTCCCATCAAAATTTGCTGCTGTTGGTGGGCAATATTTGTGTGGCTATGCTGTGGCACAAGCCTCGGCTGTGCCGTAACATTGCCCATATCATCACTTGACTGTTGGGATTGGAATGGGGATGGCCCAGCCAAAGTTTGATGGTGGATTTTCTGCTGTTCGGCAGAAGGGTGCTGCTGTGGCAGTCCCCCAGCCGAATTGTGCTGCTGTCCTCCCGCCGGCCTTAGTGGGCGAATGTGTTGGCTTTGGTTGGTCTCCTGCTGCAAGGGATAGTGCTGCTGTGGCGGTTGTTGGTGCTGATGGTATGGAATATGCGATCGCTGTTGAAAGTGTTGGCTTTGGCTTGGCGTTGCCGGGCCCATTATGGGTGCCGGACTTTGTGGAGCAGTCCGATGGTGATGATTCGGATTCGAAGAATGTTGAGCTTGAGCTGACTGCTGCTGCATCGTATTCTTTTAAAAGCTTATGGCAAAATAGGAAGAAATTCACATAATATGACCAAAACGAATAATAAACATTATGCCATTAAATATTTAAATTAAAATATTTGTTTTTTTATCTTCTCGCCTTAGGCGACACATTTATAGTCATAGCCATTTGAGCCAAAAATCATTCCTTTATTCCAACAATAAATGTCGAATTAAATGCTCAAAAGACGAGTTCGCAATTTCGCTTCCATGTTCGTTTTGATTTCATCGTAAAAACAGCGTTTCATTTTCTCAAAATGGTCGTAACATGGCAAATACGAATAATCCAATTTGGTCACTTTGCCCGCGCGCTGTGTGGACGAGAAATATTTTGGGATGAAGTCAGTAAATTTATTTAAAACTTATTCATCCAACTCACTTGGTCACAAAATGTGAGGCCTGAAAATGTGATGCTTTGCATTAAATATTCTCCTAAATGCCATCGTTAGTTTTGTACATTTATCTCCCGCCACAGTCTTTCCAATGCCCACTTTTGTACAGCATTCGGAATGGTCTCGGCCCTGTGCCGCACAATACTGTAGGTCGGCCTGAATTTTATCGTCTACCAATCGGTCTTTTTGATTGGTTTCGCCACTGTCGCATTACCGCCGCTTCGATTGGGCACGGGTCGTTCTTGAAGAACATCAGCTGAAGCTAAAACAGACAAAATGGCATTTTTTGTTGGCACAATATGCAAAAGCATTCGTAAAAAATAATGCCATCCCTATTTACGAAGTTCTAACCACTTCTTTGGTGTAAGTATTGAAATGGCACTTCCAAAGGCACGAATCGGGCAATTGTCTATCTGAACATTCTCTTTTAAAGTGGTCACTCAATGCCGAATTTTGCTTTTTTTATTTTTTGTTGCTCTTTTCCCCTTACCTTCGCAGCATTGTCTGAACAGATAATTCGGGTTCTGAATGTGCTGTTGAGTCTCTTTTTGTTAATGCGATGCCATTGGCTTTTTTTTTTGCCTTTTACCGTCAGTTTCAAGTACATTCCGTGGTCGATGGTGCCCGATGGACGTTTCTCTTCGTCAGTTGGAGTTTTCCTGCGCTCGAAGCCATAAATGTTTCTCAGCGGTTTTTGTGTGTGATTTGCCAAAAAGTCGTCCACTGGCACAATCAATCCGTCCTGTGAACATTATTGCCCGGGGAAGGGGAGAGGAAGGAACATTTGTGGCCAATGCCATTGGAATGTTTTTCTTCTTCCACCCCCACACCTTTCTTGTCAGTGCCGAACGTGCTTTGTTGCGTGCACACCCGTAATGACCTGATCAATCGTTTTGTAGGTTATGGACATTTGAATGGTACCGCAAGTGTAGCCGGGCTGACAGCTGGCGGGGTTACACGCCACCGGCGACGGTTGGCATGCCGGGCCACAACACCCACCACCGCCGCCACCGCCACAAATGCCATTGGAGGCACACTGAAAAAAGGGGGGGGGGGACAATCGCAAAAGAAAGACGGACTGAAAGGCCGAAGGAAAGCCAACTAATCAGTTGATCGAAACAATGTCTGATCACTGATCAATCGATAATTTGAAAAATAAATGGTGGAACAAAGACAAACCGCCTCAGAGAGTGAAGGAATAGACAAAACGCAAAAAAGGAAGACGGAGAAGAGATGGAGGAGGGAGTGATGATGTGATGCCAACCAGGGAAAAAACATTTTTTTTTTTTCGAATCACAAATCCAAGCAAATGGATTTGGAAAAGAAATGGAAGAAAATTTTATATGAAAAGGTGGGGATAAAAGAGAAGGACGAACGACCAAAAACTACCAACACCAACAGGCTTGGGGGGGGGGTAATTATTCATCGCGCAGTGTTAAGATGAGGAGGGGGGGGGGAGGAAAAGCTCAAGTGGGAGGAAGAAGCCGAAGGTGGACAGAGGGGGGGGGGGGTGAAGGACTGTGAGAAGATGCAAAGAGTAATTGCACTTTATGGGGGGGGGGGGGGGTTGAGAAAATGTGAATAATTAAAGACAAAAAAGAGAGCAAATGAAAGAAGAATGGGAGGAAGGGGGGAGAACCGATCGAATGGAAGAGGACAGAGGGGGGCAAAATGATGGGAAAGCCGAGTTTAACTGGCAAAGTAATGGCAATGCCATGGCCAACTTTCATTGGAAAGGGAAAGAGCAAATTCACCCCAAAAAAAGCAATTAATGAGGCAGGAAATTCCGTTCAATTCTTCCAAACTCATTTTGCATCTCAAAAAAACAAAACAATTATGTACAATACATAAACTCGAAATATTATCATCGATGAGTGCATTAAAAAAACAGAGGTTAAAAAGGTGTTAAATGGCAACAAATCAAAGGGAAAGAAAATGAGAGAAAAAAACAAATCAAGGGCAACCAAACAGCAGCTAAATTATGAGGGTTTTGAAATCACAAATTCAAATTTGATCCCCAATTTTCTTAAATTGACTTTCGTTTAAACAACGAAACCCGCCGGTGAGCATTTTGCATGAAAATATTGCACAATTCAATGGACAATCGGATGAAGCTGATCACCGGAGATTAGGCTGATCAGTGCACACCATTCTGCTGATCAGCACCAGCCCGTGTGTTCGCAGATTTTGGTCTGAAAGTGTCAATTGTGCGTTTAGCCCTTCGCTTTTCTCTTTCTCTGACCTCCATCGGATAGCTCCGATCAAAAAAATGACCGTTCACATAAGCGGTAGGCCAAATTCGGACGCCAGCCCTGTGGGAACAGAAAACAATTAATAAATATTTGCACTTCCATTTTTGATTTTTATTTGCCTGTGCGTGTTAAGCATGCTGACGTAATTGAGAACTTCTCCCGTTTGAGTTTCGGCACATTGTTTTAGTCGAAATTGGGTGCGTGGCGACAGACGGGACAAACACCGCCGATAGGCTTCGTCCAAATTCTTCAGGCCCTACAATTTTTCACTTTGCTTTTGCAGTTCTGTTCTGCCCCGCATTAGCACTAATCGCCCTTAATAAAGATCACCTGAATGCACGTCACCAGGCCGATATGCCGTCGTGGAAAATACTGTTAAAGGGAGGGGTAATTAGGACAGATTACGGTGGAATACGGTAGCGAACCCATTCAATTATAATAAATAGTCCGAGAGCTGGGCTGATGTTTTACACTTCACAGAAACATTAAGTCAATTTGCCTAGTGGGAGGGATAAATAATGTTCAGGCCGTCCCAATATCCCGCTAATCCTAAATCAAAGCATCCCGGCTTTGGTCTCAGATCCGGTTTTGGCCAAATTGACTTTGGGTCGGGACCAGTCTTGCCTTCCGAATTTCCCGACCCTTGAATTCTTCTATTGTGCTAGGCATGTTTTACTGAAATGGCACAGTTCTGCAGCCGGTTCAGGTCGCATTCGGTGGGTCCGTGCATGCACTTGCAAATGATCCGCCGGTCGCGCGTAAATTCGCAATTGCCTTTGCCAAAGGGAATCACCTGAAAAAGGCACTCATTGCCAAAGGTACCGTATGGCCTCATCCGCAGGGAATTGCTTAAGGACCTGCAGATTCATGATGCCGGGGTAGCGGGAATGGAACTGCCAAATCTGTTCACGGAGCAAACGAGTGCAGAAGGGGCATTGGGACTCGGTGAACAGCTGTGAAAAGTGGTGGGATAAAATGGCAAAAAGAAATGGAAAACGGAAAATGCCAAAACACGTAAATCAAAGGTGAAAAGTGACAAAATATAAATTGGTTAAAAGGATTACAATTAGCCCAAACATTTCTTACCGTTACATTGACACGTTGTGGCCGAATTCGATGGAATGCGCAAATGAACAGAAGTAATACAGCGGTGAAAGTGGACGAAGAAAAGAAAAAGCGAAAGGGACGGAAGTGCCGACAATTGGCCATTTCATCGGCGAATTTCAGTGATTGTGAGAGAGAAGAGAATCGCCAGGGAAAGCTTTGAGGGCCGACAGATAAATAGGCAATTAAGACAAATCGAACAATTAAATAAGGTGGTGATTTATCTGCAAAATCAACTTATGGCACTCGAAGGCGAAAGCCTCGCAAAGCACATTTTCCGCTTTCGTCTTTTGCGTGATTTATTGCAAATAATTGAGAAGTCAAACAAAACGGGACGGGGGGGGGGGCGGAGGGGAGAAGGAAAGAGGGAGAAACGGGGGGGGCAGACGAAGAGGGGGAGGGGGGAGGGGGAGGGGGTGTAAGCCGTGGGGTGATCCATGGCTGTGGTCATTCATTTCTTCAGTTTGTTTGGGGGGGGGGGGTGAAAATGCGGTGGAGCAACGAACAAAATGCATAATTCCACCAAAGACCCACTGCAGTGGTAATAAGCCCGGCTGCTTCTGTTGCTGCTCACCTCACAACAAACATTCACTCACTCACCCCGCGGTGGAGGGGCGAATTTGCGCAAAAAGTATTTGCAGCAGACGAAGGGCAGCGGAGCAACGCGCGGACGACGGCTGCACTCACCCCCGGGGGCCGTATGAGGCAATTTGAGGGAGGGACAAAAGCAAAAGGGGGAGGAGGAAAGAATGAATGAATGGTCGGTGGGGGGAGGCGGGGGGGGGGGGAGAAGACAGGTCAAAACCAAACTCCTCCAAGAGCATTTTTTTGTATAAACAGCAAAATATTTCTTTTAAATGAGAAAATACGTCGCTCATTCTTTGCTGCGTTTGCTGGGCATTGGATCATTGGACCATCTCACCCATCGGCGTGGCGGGGATCATCCCAAAGTCCAACTTCCCTCCCCCTCCCCTCCCCCCGCCCCCTAATTGCCATATGGAAGCTTCATAGCCCCCGAATGTTTCCCGCTTGGATTAGCACAATTAGGTGAAGCTGATGAGCTGGAACTGGAAAAAGAACGACGAACAGAACATTTGACGGAGTTGCGCAAGCGACGAATGGAGGGAATGGGGCGAGGGGAGGGGGGGGGGAATCAGTGGGGAGGGCCGAAGGAGGCGGCAATCAGTGGGGGAGAGCCGGGGGATCAGCAGCAATCAAAGGAAAAGAGACAAAAGCACAATCAAAGAAAAAATATTGAAAACCTGAAACCAATACAGCAGCAGAAAGAAAGAAAATTCCTAAATCTCTGTCAATCATTTGTCAGCAACAAAAAAGCAAATGAACACAACAACAAAAGAAGGAGAAAAGCATAAGCAAATTTAACAAAAGAGCACGCAATTTCTAAGAGATGCCGCGACAAACGGAACAAAGGCAGGCCAATGTCAATCAGTTGGTCATGGCAATGGCTTTTGGTATGGTAGTCGATGTCACGACAAAACGATCGGCAGATAAGCCTGTTGGAAGATTGTTTGGGTTGACAAAAATTTTCGTTAATTGTTAATCACAAAAGATTCCATTGGAGTTTTCGTAACTTTTGGTGCTGATCAAAAAATGTATTGACACCGAAGTGATCAGACCACTCCTTCATGGTGATCAGAAAACCCGGAAATGGCATGAAATATGAAAAATTTTCGAAATAATTCCTAGAGGGTTGAAAAATTTTTCTGCAAAAAGCGGTTAGGCCCATTCGAAAGAGCCTAAAATTCTCTACAGAATTGCAAAAACCGCTTGTCTCTTCGACGATTTTTCAATGAGGTATGGGAGAATCAATTTCACTGTATGCAAAAAATACTGTATTTCTTAAGAAATAGTGATTTTAGGGCTCTACTGCAGTTTACGCGTCCAATCGACTTTTACGCGTCCAATCAACTAACCATTCCCGATTTCTTGGGCCATAACTTTCTTCCTGTTCAGTCAATCCCTATATTCTTGGCATCATTCGAAAGCTTAAAATCTCAAGAAAGTAATAATGCCAGAAAGTTACGAAAAACATGCGTCAAACAAAAGTTACAAAGTCAAACAAACGAAAATTAAGTTTTTTTTTTATTAATTTTTTGTTCGGCGTTCGAAGTTTTTGAACTTGGGAGTTCAAAATTTCTGAACTTGAATCTTGAAGCTTCTACAGGCTTTAAGCTTTCGAATGATGCCAAGAATATAGGGATTGACTGAACAGGAAGAAAGTTATGGCCCAAGAAATCGGGAATGGTTAGTTGATTGGATGCGTAAAAGTCGATTGGACGCGTAAACTGCAGTAGAGCCGATTTGGCTAGAGCCGATTTTAGACCGGAAAGGTTCAAACTCAAAACAGATCAACCCGAATCTCAGCAGATACAAGTCGTAGCCCCACCATCCCAAAAGGAATTCTGTATAGAATTTTAGGCTCTTTCGAATGGTTGTCGTTTTTTGCAGAAAAATTTTTGGAACCCCCTAGGAATTATTTTCGAAAATTTTTCTGTTTTCAGCTATTTTCGGGTTTTCAGATCACCGTGAAGGAGTGGTCTGATCACTTACGTGTAAATACATTTTTTGATCAGGACCAAAAGTTACGCTAGTACACTGATGGAAAAAAGTCTTGCCTCAACGTAATAAAATTTGCAGAAATTAAAATTTAGACTTGAAAATTGAACTGATTATTTTTAGTTTATGTGTTTTTAATTACTCCAATATATGCGCTTTTCATGCACCAAAAACATTTTTGATCGACTCATTCATTCCCGAGAATGAGTCACGTGATCCCACATCACTCAAAAAAATGGCGGAAAAAAGTCCTGCCTCAAAATATTTATCGTCGAATAACTTAATATTAATTTGCTATCGAATACGCAATAACAATTCACCCGGTTTATTTCTCACTTTTCGTATTGATGAATTTTCTTCAATTTATTAAATTAAAAACGCGTATCCATAAACATATGCACCGCACTGTATATGCAAATAGGTAATTAAAAATCCCAAAGGCAGCTTTTTCAAAAAATGGGGGGGGGCAGCTTTACTACTACCAAAAAAAACATCAAAAAATCAACATAAGCACCGAAACATTGAAAAATATAAGCTAAAACCAAATAAACATATAACACAACATATCAATGAAACACTATGTGGATGAGATTCGAAAGTTTTTTTAACGACAATATAAATAAATGTAATGAATTAAATTTTTACAGACCAGCAAACAGTTTATAATCAATGAGCATTTTATTCCTATTAATTGTCCATCAAACACAGTCGAGCTTTTTCTTCATTCAGTACGAATAAGGTCAAGAAAACAGTTCACGGACGTTTCACCGCTGCAAATTTTGTGAATCGCCACAAAGAATTTAAAGCTGAAAGTGAGGGAGTAAAGAGCATGTTTATTAGGGTGACTCACTCTTTGGTCAAATTTTTCGCTTTAAGAATTTCGAACACTTCTTTCGCCGTTAATGGCCCTTGTGCACTTTGTCCGTTTAGCAATTCCTTCTCCAACTCGGCCAAAGGCTGTAAAAAACAATGCCTTTTTATGGTATTAAAACAAATATTCGCGTGCTTTGTCCGACTTGACGAATGCTTCGCACACTTTCCGGTTCCGTCCACCCAAACACGTAGTCAGCAAGTCAGCGAATCCGCATGACTCGAAAAAGGTCTTCGTGTTGGCACCGGGATAGAACAACTCGATGAAACGGATCATGTCCATGAGACCAAGTCGAATGATAGCCGCCTGTCCAAAGAATACCATCAATTCAAATTCCGCGCACCTTCTCATCCAACCATTGTATTGTCGCCATAGCCAAGCCCAACTGAGAATCCCGCACCACATGCCACGATGTTTTTAAGTGCTCCACACAACTCAACCTGACAAATTGCAATTGTAGAATAAGCAGCAGGAAAATCTGCTCACCGTCTCCGCGTCATCCACCACATTTATGCGAAAATTGTCGGTTTGGAACAATTTTTTCAAATCGTTTCCATGTTGCAGGTTTTTTGTTCCTTAAACCAAAAGTTCAGTAAAAATGCTTATTAAAATTACCAATGGTGGCTTCACAAAACTAAAAGGAAAAAAAATATTAGGTAAATGGCAGAAAATGGGAAACAAACATGGTCCTCGGCCACTTCGTTTGCGAGATTGGCACCCATAAGTACGGACGTGTCAATGCCAAGAGACTTTGAGATTTCTTCAGAGATCAGACGGAGCCCAATGGCCCCTTCGTGAAAACTGGCCAAACCCTAAAGCGGAAGATAATCCTTCGATTTATTTATTGTACATAATCTCTCCTATTATTTCCGTTAGGTGAAATTTGATGTCCCTCCATTCACCTTAATCAGCGAAATAGCGACTGCGCTTTTTTTGATGTTCCCTTTGAGTTGCTCACAAATACGGTGTAAGTGTTGGTGAGGAACGACAAAAATGAGAACATCTGAGTCTTTTGAAGCATCGACAACGTCAGTGACGGCGACGACATTGGTGGGCAATTTCTTGTTTAATATGAATTTTACTCAGGAAAAATATACACGTGCTGTTAGCTTACTTTGCCCGGCAAATACTTCACATTTTCGTGCTCTTCATTGATGATTTCGCTAAGCTTCTTCCCGTTTACAATCTTTAGAACAATAATTATGCGAAGTTTCTTTTTGTGTGTGTTTTACCTCCTCGTGAACGTACATTTTGACCGTCTCATTAAACTCCGAATTGTGAACACGCACTGTCGAGCCAACAATACGGGCAATTGCCGTTGCCCAATTTCCCGAACCAACGATGGTGACTTGTTTCTTCGTCATTCCAATTTTCAGACCTCTCAAAGATAATAGAAGAAATCTAAACTGAAAGAAAATAATGAAAAGAAAAATTATTAACAAAGTTGAAGGATTAAAAGTGGGACAGGATAGGGGGAGAAAAAGCAAATAAAAAAGAAAGAGGCGCAAAATGAGTGAATGAACGAGTTTTAAAAGTACATAAATCATAGGGGAGAGGCGTTGAACAGACTCAAGTCTGGCAAAAATTTAAAACGAAAGCAGACGCCAATGCTCATTCATTAGATAATTAGTAAAAATTTTTTATTGATGTTGTGACTTGACCATTAATAATTGCTGTTTATATAGTATCATTCCCGGTGGGGTCATTTGAATCGCAGGGGGAAGTTTGGGCACCGGAAGTTTGGGCACCGCAAGTTTGGGCACCAGGAAGTTTGAGCACCGGGAAGTTCGGGCACCGGTAGTTTGGGCACCGTAAAGCCAAACTATTGTAAATCTTTGAAAACTTTTTATTAGTCTTGAATTTCCTGGTGACCAAACTTTGAGTCGGAGATTAAAGATTTTTAACTTAGAAAAATTTTTGTTAGCAATTTTCAAAAAAATAAGACCTTAAAATTTTCAAGAATTTCGGAATAATCGAAAAAATTATATTTTCTTGTAAACGGGCCCAAAATTGATTTGCTGAGTAGGTGTTTTATTTTTTAAACTTGACACCTAAACTTTCCTATGCTTGCCATTCTCTTTATTTATTATAATTGTTGATTTGAAAACTGAATGACCAAAACTTTCCCAAAATTAAATACTGGTGTTATGTTAGTAATATTTAAGGTACTGTTCTGTTACACTGTCTTTTGATATCGTCAGTAACAAATGCCATGCAGAGTTCCATTAGCTCGAATGAGGTATTATTTTGTTGCTTCCCTCCTTTTTTATAATTTTCCTCTGTTTAGATGGTATTTGGGGGGAATTCAACAATTGGCTCAGAGGAATCACATGTGATGTCTGAAAAAGTGCAGACGATTGCTTCTTCCATTTATAGAGAATTTGAGACGATGATTCAAAAACATGGGCAGGAGAGCATTAAAGTAAGGTTCAGAGGCATGGTAAACTATGCGAAATTAAAAAAAAATAAAACCAAGAATGAAAAGATAGATTAGTATTCTGACAGGATTTGATGTCACTCGTTGTCAATGTTTTGGAGAGTTTGGATACGGCTTACCAGGAGAAGGATGAGCTGGTGGTCGACCTTGAAATGCTTAAGGATGAAAATGAACAGCTGCTCAACCAATACGAGCGGGAAAGGCAAATGCGGAAGAACCAAGACCAAGTAGAGATGGATGGGAGGGGAAAGGGCAGACAATTGAAGGAAATTTAGAAATATTTGGAAAGGGAAGAGTTTATGACGGAAACGAACCGTGATTTGGAAAGCAAAGTGCAGAGCATGGCAAGCATTGTCAGGTCGGCACTCCCTTTTTTATGCACTTAACAAAGTAACTAATCATTCTGATTAAGAATGCTTGAGCTGAAGGCTAAAAATGCCAATGACCATGGTAAAGATCGAGTTTAAATAAGTGTAAATTCTGGGACTTAAGCAATGCGACTTGAGGAAAGGGAAGCTGACCAGAAGATTGAATACGAAAAGTTGCATGAGCGATACAACGAGTTGCTCCGTACCCACATTGAACACGTCGAGCGGACCAAATTCTTGATGGGTTCCGAGATGTTCGACATGGCTCAGTCCCTTCCGATTAATGGCAAAAACTATAGGTCAGTCACCGTATTATAATTCTGGCAACTTCTGCCAACAAATTTAACCAAACCGAAAAGGATTGGTTTCTTGGCATTTTTTATTTAGGAATACGATGGCAATGAGTGCCATCGACACAAATGTGCGCGGTATTTCCGATCTGATTAGTGCGCATATGTCACAAAGTACTCACGCCGACTTGAACTTGGCCAACCACATCAGCACCGAAAGTGGGTTGTACAAAAAGAGAAAGCAGTTCTTGTCGGTTTTATGCGTCCCATGACATTTTATAATATAAAATATTAGGACGCCTAAATTGATAATAGGAAGCATAAAATTATACTGGGCTCATACAATCATAGGACGCATAAAATGTCATTGGACGAGTAAAACCGACAATCGAAAGGACAATTTGCAAGATTGAGAAATAACCATTTTACCACCGTGATTAGCATTACATTTTAAAGGGGATTGGCACGAAGAATTTGGGGAAGAGCAAACGGTGGCTGAAATCCTCGCGACACCCCGCGCAGACAATGGGAAAAAAGAAAAAGAAATGTCTACTGACAATGAGAAGGAAGTGACGGGGGAGGACAACGCACGGCAAAACACCTCCGGACAGACGGAGCAAATGTACGATCGAATTTAGTTGAAAGACTAAAATAATTTGTTTTTCATATTTGATCTTTTTGCCATTTTAGAGACGTTGCTGACGATGGCGACGGAGTTTCTTTGGGTGCCGATCTTACCGGTAAGTACGGAAATGCCATTTTCCGTTTCTCAAAAGCAATAGCCTATTTTCACGCATTTGCCTCATTTCCCTAAAACCTCAGGCCAATTAGTTGACCCGGCAGAGTTCGCCTCAGCGGGTAATTGCCCGAATTTATGAGTTTTTTCGTGTTAAAATTATTTCCGTTTTCCAGTCAACGACACATTTATCGGTATTTGCTCCCATTTTGCTCATTAAGTTTTTATTATAATTTGTTGGTGTTGTTTCCTTTTTGTTGTGAATGTGTGATATCTTAACATTTAAATCCTAATTTATTTGGTTGAAATTTGCTTTTTAGGGATGGGCAAAGAAGTTGAGAATTTAATCCGTGAAAACACTGAATTACTGGAGACCAAAAACGCATTAAATATTGTCAAAAATGATCTCATCGCCCAAGTTGATCAGCTTTCCAGGCAATCTTTTATCTTCATTGAAAATTGAATTATCTTTTTTTTTTTTAATTTTATTTGCCACTTACCCAATTCAGTGAGAAGGAAGTATTCCGTGAGGAGGTGCGGAGTTTGGAAATGGTCAAAATAAAAATGTCAGAACGAATTCGCGAATTGGAAAACGAACTAAAGGAATTGAGGGAGAAAATGAACAATTCGGACACAGTCGCCGACGAAATTGTAATTGGAGACAAAAGCGTTGATTGATTATATTCGCATTTTTATGTTCAGGAAGACCGTTCCCAGGGAAAGCGTTTCACACGCGTGGAAATGGCACGGATGGTCATGGAGAAGAACCAGTACAAGGAGAAGTTCTTGGAGCTGCAGGAGACGGTCAAATTCACAGAATTCAAACGGGCCAAAAAGCATGAGGAGGAATTGGCTCAACGGCGCAGCAAATCCATTTGGAGTTTGTCAGTTTCTTTTTCGCATTTCATTTCCCAATTGAATAATAATATTTATTACATTTTCCTCTTCCGTTTAGTTTCTCCAACCTTTTGGGCGATGGCAACTCAACAAATCCATCCCCCACAAGTGGGCAAAGCCAAAAACGGGCGCAAAGGGACGCCACTCGCAAATCGCACTTATCGTCGCCGACCAACAACAAAAAGCACCGCGTCTACGATATCGACATGGACCTGTTCGGTTTTTCATTGGTCAGACAAAAAATAGGTAAAATAATTAAGCATAAACGAAAAGCGAAAGGCGGAGAGAAGGCAGCATTACCGAACAGTCAGTCAATATATGAAGCAGGAGGAGTTCCCAAATGCATACGGTGCACGAGGAGCATTGACTGATTTGTTTCACTGTTCATTCCCTGTAGGATGGTCAATGACATCCAACAAAGCAACAGAAAGTGTCTCAATTCCGGTGCCGGTCAATTGCAGGTCGTAATTTAGTGACACCTTTTGTTGATGATAAGTCAATTTAGGCCATTATTGGAACAAATGCCCTCTTTAAAAGTGACTTGATTAATTTTCCGCCTATTTCAATATATTTTTTAAAAAGGTTTGGTGTGCCGCGCCGTCCGCGCTGCACGGGGGGCTTAGGAACGGTGAATACATTGTCGGAGATCCGATTTTGAGCTGTGACCCCGAATTGCTTTTGAGAGAGAGCCAACAACCGAAGGTGAATAAGCAAAAGTGGAAGATAGGCCATTTCAATTACCAAATAAACAAGCAAAACAAAGGAGAAACGGCGACTGAGAAGGGATTCCAAAGCCCTGCTCGAAGCATCGAGTCTTCTGTGGGTGTGCGGCTCCGACGAACAGTGTTCCTTCGTTTCAATTTTGGATGCCAATCAGCCGAACAATATTCTTGCCGGGTTTTCTATCGAAAATGTGAACGTTTTATGTGTCGCGAGTGCAGCAGGTTTCCATCGTTCTTTTTTGCTCTTTCTTTTCGTGACTTGTGCGCGAATTTGCTGTTTTTGAGGAATTCGTGAGAGGGACTCCCGACTGTCCGACGAGGGCATGTCCGTTGACTCGGAACTGTGCATCTCGGGTGAATATTTGTCCACGGTGACTGTACCAGCGGAACTGATGGAAGAAGTCGATTCTTTGGGTTCCATTGAATTCATTGCCCTCCAAAAAAGCGAAGAAGCCGACGAAGTTCAAACCTATTCATCCCCCAATGAGAAGTTGTCGCCAAAAAGGAAACGTAAATGTTTTCTGATGGGAGTTTTTTACCATTGGACATTTTGTTTAGTCAGTGTTAGCCAATCCATTGAGACGAGCGATGAAACAAAAAGTAAGCCATTTTTGAAATAAATTGGCCAAAATTACTCCACCAAAATATTAGGGACGGTCCCAGGATTTCGGCTTGGGGGCGGGGCGGGGGGCGAGGATCTTTTTTTTGACACCACTTTTTTTTGGTCGAAGAATAAAAGAACATTTTAAAAAGAGGGAAGACAAGGATAAAGATGTAAAAGAGAACAAAGTGTTTTTTTTTTTTTTTGCAATTCAAACCTTTATTTTTATAATTCGTTTCGCCAATTAATATTGTTTAATATTTTGTTTAAATTCACTTTACTAAAATTAAAATGTTCAGCGAAAAATATCATTTTATCCTTCAAAATTTTGGATCTGGAGGAGTCATGGAGGAGGAGGGCGGGGTACGTACCCCCCCCCCCCCCCCCCCGGGACGGTCCCTGCAAAATATTATTTCTTATAATTTTGAACCTCAAAATCGGTTAAAGATGTACTCGCCAGCAATAAACCCTCACTGCGTAGAACAGCAGCAATTCCCTTTGAATTTGGCGAAGAATATTTGTCGAAAAAAATGGACCGAGAAAAAACGACAATTGTCATAAAAGAAATGGCGGATGGTGAGCGCACAAACAATAGAAACGGTGGTGGTGTGCCCATCTCAGGGACGTATCTATGGGAGAAGGGGCGTTTTCTTCAAAAATGCATTAAAAACGTGAATATAACTTTACTCAGTGAATTAATTCCCCACATACGTCCCTAGTCCATTTTTTTTTCTTGTGTTTCTCTGTCCATGCCAATTTTTATTATTTTTTATCGCACTTTTTAATTTAAACATTTTCTCGGCATAATTTATTAAAACACGACCATTTTTAGTTTGCTTTACTTTTTCCTTAGTTTGCCTTCTCCTTCCTCGCTGTTTTTTTTAACATTAATAATTTTAAGCCTTCCTTTGTCATAAAATTTCTTTGGTTTGATATTTTAGGGTCTCTTTCGAACATTGCCAATTTGCCACTCCATGTCCGTGACGCTTTGAAGTCGTACGAAGGGTGTGCCATTGGCGATGGGAGCGAACTGCTGGCCCTTCCAACTATGTGGATTGGGCTGGAAAACTTTTTGTGAGGCGTTTATTTTGCCTAAATATTTTTTAAGTCTTAAAAAATTAGCATACATATCCATTCGGCTGTGCTCAATTGGAGCAAATGTTTGCGGCGTGTGAAAATGCCGGACGCCGTCCTCTCAATTTTGTGTGCCAACTTTTATTGCGTTAATCCATTTTTTCACATAGGCATTTAAACGGACGAATGTTTGCCGCATTGGCCAATGGTTCAGTCGCGGTTTTTCATCGGAATACAAGTCAGTATTATGCCAGTTATTGTTTATTTCATGGAAATATGGTATAAACATATGCCAAAATTTTCCCTTTGTCTTCAGACGGAGAATGGTCCGACAGTGGCTATTTTGTGGTCAAGTTGGGTTCAGTCACCAGTTCGGTGTGCCATTTATGCACTGTTGACGGAAATGTTTGGGCTGCCTGTAGGAATTGCGTGATGGTGCTCGAACCGACGACTCTCAAAATAAAGGTTGGTTAATTAAATTTAAAAAGTGATGTTCCCAATCAGTCGAAAACAATTAATAATTTGGTGAAATTAAGTAAAACAGTTATATTTTTTTAGCACATTTTCACTGCCCACCCGCGGAAAGACTCTCAAGTTCGACAAATGATTTGTTGTGGGAAGGGCGTTTGGCTTTCCATCCGACTCGACTCGTGTATACGTCTCTTCCACAGTGAAACTTTCCAACACCTTCAGGATGTTGATGTCGAACCATTCATCACCAAAATGCTTGGTCCTTTTATTGTTGCATAATTATAAATTCACTTTTACTTCTTAACACTTTAGGGGCCAATCAGCTTGATAGCCATTTGCGAATCACCTCGTTGAATGAGCTTAACCGGAGAATTTGGGTCGGCACTGGATCCGGCATAATTGTCTCAATCCCTCTAAGGGGTAAGTCATATATAAAAAAAGATCTTTTTGTATTCATAATACTACAGAAAAGAGCAATGCAACTATTCTTGCTGACCCCGACCGGGGCCGTACGCCAGGCCAAGTGATTCGCGTCCATTCGTCGGGCGACAGTCCCACCGCCAATGCGACCCCATTCTGTGACATTACCAACGCTCAGCTCAGTTTCCATGGTCACAAAGATGCTGTCCGTTTCCTCCTACCAATACTTGCCGGTGAGAGACTCACAAAAAACAATAAAAGACCACTGTACCAACCAACTAAAGAGGGCTTTTCCGATCTTACGCAAAGCGTCGATACGAAGAAAGCACTGA
This sequence comes from Heterodera filipjevi, assembly GCA_039877585.1. Lineage (NCBI taxonomy): Eukaryota > Metazoa > Nematoda > Chromadorea > Rhabditida > Heteroderidae > Heterodera > Heterodera filipjevi. The sequence continues at coordinate 1,562,533 of JBDPZO010000008.1, read as the reverse complement.
TGGTATCCGGCGGCGATGGCTACATCGATTTTCGATTGGGTTGGCTCCGTTTTAACAAATTTTGTTTAGAGGGGAGGGACGTCCTATAGAAGTGGGCGATTAATTACAAAACAAAAAAAAACAGGCGATGAGGGCGAAGCCAACGAAGAGAAAAGGGATAACAGCGTGAGCGCCACAATAACAGAGCAAGTTCGAGCAAGGGATTTGGCGCATTTGCTGATTTGGGAGACGGAATGTCCGGTGAAGCAGCTGACTGGGTCTGCCGTGGACGGAGAACAATGACAACCGAAAAGATATTCTTTTCAGCAGATATTTATGGATTTGTAAATTGCCCCTTCCATAACCATAATCGTTCCATTAAGTGTACACACAATAATCCCAACTTGCTTTGGTGATACCACTCAGCCTCCTTTCAATGCGCGGGTCAGGAACAAGAGCCAAATTAATATTTGCCAAGTCAATTGTCATATTTGCTGTCCTCCTGACCCGCTTTTGACGCATATTACTTTCGTTATTGACTGTACCTGTGTTAGACTCACTTAATGCTAGTCCCCAAAGTTTTGGTATAAATTTCAGTTTATCTCAATATTCTTTGCGCGAATTCAAATAAGACATGTTAATTAGGTTGAATGTGGGAAAGACACGAAATAAATAATAATATTTTTCTTTCTGCTGTGATTTCAAGTCATAAGTCGGAAACTAACTCTCTTTTTTATATCCATAATGTAATTGTATCAAACAGTAAATCAACAAGAAAACATTTTTGTATAATTTAAGGTAAGGGTCCCACCACGTCTCTATTTGCCTTCGTCTTTTATTTTTTCCTTCTCCGTGTTTAGCGCAACTGTTATTGTTTCTTCAACAAGGTCCTGTTCGTCAGTGTTTTGGTCAATACCACCTGAACCACCTTTCACTTTTTTTTTTTTTTCATTTTCTATTTACCTCTGAGTTCGATCCGTTTTTCGCGTTCCTCCGCGTATGTTTGAGCGGCAGTGGCACGAATGTTCGAAAACAGTTCTAACGCCTTTTTGCGTTGTTCAATTATCTCCTAAAAATAGAATTTCGCAGTCCTTAGGTATTCAAATAAATTATATTCTTTTTTTTGTCACCTTCGAAACTTTGAGCAATTCCCTTTTGTCTTCCTCCTCAAACTTCGCCGACAGTTGCTTCAGCGTTTTGCGAGTTTCCCTTATTTTTTGCTCAGACAATGAAACGGGTGGGCGAGGGCGCCATTTGAAGCGCAGCAGAGAGTCTACAGCCTTTCTTCTCAACTCGCGCCCTTGGAATGAGTGGATGCGATAGCCCGCCTCGTAGCGACTCTTTCCAGCGAAGGTGCAAGTGGCAAAATACCGTCCGGTTGGGTCCCAGGAACCCTAGAACGCGAAGACTCAGTTTTCTGCCCAGTTGAAATATTATACCAATTGGGTTCATAAAATACACTCGGAAAGAGCACACCTGACTAAGCGATGTGTGCTCCAGCGTCTTCGCCTTATTTGCCTCTGGGCCTGTTGCGTCGATGAAGCATACCGTCCCACTGGACGTGTTCATCCCCATCACCACCACCCAACCGCCCTGCGGTGCCCACATTGCTGTGTTCAATCCGTTTGCGGACTCAATTTTGCCGATAAGTTGCGGCGCCGGTTTGCCATGGTCAAGTCGATAAAGCAGCGGCGTAACCTTCTGTCCGGACCCCACCAAAACACAAAATTTGCTGCCTAAAGCGTATAGAATAGCCTGGTTTTGGAATGCGCTGTACCCTTAGGTTCCCATGCCAATGTGACGAAAGGCTCGGGCAATTGGATGGATTGTCCCGCAAATCCTTTGTCTGTGCAATCGAAAATTTCCAAATGCGAATTGTTACCCTAAACAATAGAATATATTTGATCAAATAAAACAACCTTTGCCTTTTCAATTTGCTCACCGTATATTTGACCTCCCCGTCTTTGCTCTTCACCATTTTCTGATAACGTTCGGTATGGGCTGCCAAATAAGAGCCCGATTTTTGCCAGAAAAGGCTGGACTGAGAGACGGAGAAAATATGCGACGCGCGAAGTTTTTTTCTCGTTTCAACGTCCAGTAACCCAATCTCCGCGGGGGCATTGGCACTTGACTGAAACAAATATTCTCAAAATTAAGTCCATTCCCCTTTTACCGTCCCATGCATTTTCGAGCGCGTTTCTTCCCCCTCCCCCCCGCCTCCTAAGACTCGAAATCATAATATATTTTCTACAATCTTTAAAAAAGAAAATTTTCAAAAGTAAAATTAAATTTGAGTAAATTTCAGATTTGTTATTGTTAAATTTTATTACCCTTTCTTCACAGTAATATGCCATCAGATTCTTTGTTGGGTTAAACTCGCACGAGACAAGTCCCTCCAACTCTATTGCTTTGTTGTCACAAAGCATAAAATCGTCCGTGTTAAACACGTTCACGCAGTTTCCACGGAGCCGACAAAATGCAAAATATTTTTCGTCGTGCGACCATTTCAAAAAAGGCCAATCGTGGAGACGGCCGGCTGAGCGCAAAGAGGGCGAAAATGCTTTCTTCAGCTCACCAGTGAACACTTCGAAAATGCGCAGGCAATTTTCATTATCGCGAGTGCTGTTCTGGTCACATGCGTAGGTAACAATGAATCTGAATAAGCCAAGGAATGGAAAAACTAAATTTATTATATTATTTTGACATCAATTTGAATGAAATGATTATATAGTATTTTGTTTATACACCATTTTATGAGTCCAAACAAAAGTTAATGAATCGAATCATCTGACCATCCTTGATCTTATAAAGAATCAAAAAATATTCCTAGCATTGGTAAAACAATAAGAACAAGAGGCGATATTAGTTTTATGGACAATAACTTTCTTCGGAAATTATATTTTGTTTGATTTTTTATAAGATTTAAGTTTTTCGAAGGATACCAAGATAGATGGTTAATCAAGAAGAAAGTTAAGGTGCATAAAACCAAGGATGGTCAGTTGATAGAACTCATAAAATACACTAGAATCATAGTTTTAGTGGAAATTTGCAAATAAAAGTAAATATTTTCCCACTTCTCATTTGGCGAAAAATCAATGTAATTGACGCCCTCGTGGGAGAAACGCTGAAATTTGTCGAACTTTTCTCCACCCCAAATCACAGCTCCAAGTCGTTGGTTTCGCTTGTCGTTGTTCATCGTCGCCAAATAAGTCCCATGCGGAGACCATTTGAAAAGGTCGTTGGACCAATTCTAAAGCAAACTGCCCATTTGCAAAATATGCAGTGACATTTTATAATCACTTCTCGTGAGGCATTTTCCACGATGGTTGGCTCGCCATTTCGTACATTCCAAAACACATCCAATCGGAGAGTGCCCTGACCCGACTCGAAGAGAAGGGCGAACTGATCCAAACATTTGGGGTTTTGCAGCCACGACCAGGGATCACCCTGCACAAAAACTACTATAAGTACTCAATAGTTCGGAATAAATTTGAATTTCATGTACAACTAAAATTCGTCCCAACCTCTCCAACATACCAAATCAACGTAAGGCTGTCTCTCCGGCTTCTTCCAATCCTTTTCCGGCTCCTTCATGTTTCTGATAGCGGTGAATGGATAAGCAGAAAAAGTGTGGTTTTTATCCAAGCGATGCCCATCACAAATGGCCAAAACTGCGTTTGCTGCCTCCTTCGTTTGATATTCCAAAAAACAGAAGCCCTTAAGAAATTTTTTGTTTTCATTGAGTTTCTTATTTGGCCTCCCACTTTTGTCTTCCCATCCGCATCCAACGGATAATTGTCATTGTATTTGTAAGTATTTTGAATGGAGAAAACACCGGCGAGTACAGTGCGAAGTTTTGGCAAACGATCAGAAGAAATGATAGGAATGTTGAATACCATGATGCAACACTCTTCGTACTGAGACTCCCTTGGTTCTTCGTAAAGCAAATCTTTGACCGTTTCTAAAGGAATGTTTTATTGCTTTTTTTAATTTGCTAACAGACCATCATCCTCTACATCATCAACGAAATCCTCAGGATCAGAAAAGCGATGGGCGTCTACATCATTCGTATCAGTAGCAGTCATTTTGCTAAAATAATTTTCTCTAAAACAAAAGTTAAAAGATTTTGTTTTCCTGAATCTCGGAGAGCAATGGCGAAAACTAAAATAATAGAAGTTCTAGTTTATCTTTAAGGAATTTAAATCAAAAGGAAATGATTCCTTTTTTAAATAATATTCTAAGGTTTCATCGGATCTATGATTTTTCATCAGTAGGGGCCCGGATTTTAAGGGCGAAAAAGTCCAAAATAAGGCCGTAAATAAGGGCGAAAAAGTTCCAAATTTAGGAGTGACATTATTAAAAAAATAAGTTTAAATTAAGGCAAACAATTTTATTCACTGATTGCAGTTACAAATGAGGTACATTTCAAAATTTTCGGGAGTAAAAGACAAACGATTATCAGCCAAAATTGATTTGTAAACGGAAAAACCGTTCTAGTCTCAAGATATCAGAGGAGCAAATAGAAATTTTGGAGATTGAATTTGTGAGAAATTTTTTTCATCTACTTTTGAAAATTTTAGGGTCGTTATGTATTGTTGCAGTACAACAATATGAGTAAAATAAGAATTTGATCACGCATTCACAGGGTAATTAATCGATAAGTTGTCAAACACGGGTAGAACAACACAAAAAAATAATAGGCCGAAAACAAAAACAAACAAGTGATGAAACCCTGTGAAGAATATGTTGACAGTGGAAATAGAGATTGAATGGCGGGGGGTAAAGACGGATTCCATCGGGCATTTATGATCCGTGACCATCCCCCCGAGCAACGACCGCCGAACGAAGCGAATACCAAGGCCGTAGTCGCGGTACCGCCTGGGCGACCGGACAATCCGAACCGACTCCCACTCGGGAGTTACTCCCGACCGATGGGAGCACAATCCCACGTGCAGGAGGGACGAGGCGGACATCTCCGTAACGGGTGTTCACTGTGCGGCCAGACCGGACACCAGCCAAGCCGATGTGCCAAATACGGATCGGCACAGGCCAAGAGAAGGAGACTGATCGAACAGCGCCGCTGTCTGAAATGTCTGGGATCCGATCATGCCGCACCGCAGTGCCCAAGAGGAACAGCCTGTCGGACGTGCCAACCGACGGACCACCACTGGTTGATCTGCTGGAAGGGGGACAGACGGAACGACCCCCCTAACCACGCGAGACCAGAAGACGCGCAACAAAATCGGACGATGATCATTCGGGAAATCGAAACGAGAACCGCGTGCGCACCCCCTACCACCGAGCTTGGCAAAGCTTGGGTGTCAGCTAAGAGGGAGGATCCCCATCTGCCCGACGAAGAGTCAAGAGCATTCACTAAATGCCCGATGGAATCCGTCTTTACCCTGTCGACCAGTTCGTCCGGCGGATCGGTCCGTATCCGGTCGATGCTCATGTCGTCGTTCGGGTTCTCTCATGGCCGCCAATGCCGATTCTGCTGCCCTCATGCATTTGACTTGCGCTGCCACCGCTTTTCGGAACTCATGCACCGTCCATTTGACTCCCATCATGCTCTCCCGGATGCGCAGTTCTGTGAGGATGCGCACCGAGAGTTTGGCTTCCAGCAGTGGTCCGAACGAGTCGTCGTCGACGTTTGCCCCCAATTGCTCGAGCTGGCACCCTCCTCTTTCAAACTCATCCGTCATGGCCGTCAAACTCGAGACGTTCTCCCTGGCAGGAGGGAGGTGAAGAAGTTGGGCCTGAATTGCTCGTTGCAAGTCGTTAGTGTCGCCGAACCGTTCCGTCAGCAGTTGTACCACCACCGGGTAGTTGCCATCCGACGGGGGGTATACTTCCACCGCTCGTCGCGCCGGCGATCCCTCCTTTAGGCATCTCAGCAGATGGAGTTGCTTCTCGAACCCCGGGATTGGCTTGTCATCCACGGCACGCTTGAAGTAGGCCCAGAATGTGGTCCAATCCTCTGGCCTTCCGGAAAAAGTGGGCGGCTGCAACCGCACAGTTTCAACGTCGTTGCTGGTTCTCGGTGTCTCGAAATGTGGCGCCGGGAGGGGCTCTCCCGCGCTCGGTTCTGTGGCATTCGGTCCCAATTCGGTTCGGCACTGTCTCTCCCGCCTCTTTGCTGCTGAAAAGGGGGAGCTCTTCTTCCCACTCCCACGTCTCCGAGCGGGATTGGGGAAGGTGGCTGTCGTCGTTGGAAGACGCTGAAGGGACTTCGTTGAACGCGTGTGGCCACCCGATTTGGCAACTGTGTTTCCCTTTTGGGGGAAGGCCATCGACGGCGCTCGTCATGGCCGTCCGAACGTCTTCCCTCATTCCGTTCGATTGGGATGGCATGTACCCGGGGGGAGGCGCCCCCTCTCTGACTGGTACCGGAAAGGGTGAATCCACCTGATGATCGCTCGTACTCCTCGCGCTGATCCTCATCCAATTGTTGCCGTACGGTCCGGAGATCAGCGATGTGTTCCGCTGCGATTTGAATCAGCTCCGCGGGAGTAGGATGCTCCCGCAATCGTAAAATCTTCGCTATGGCCGGCAGCGCCTCCGTCATTAAGCCGTACAAAAAATCCTGTCGTTCCGGCGGTGCCTGTTGTACCGCCTCGAGGGCTTTGTCGTAATGCCCTTTGAAAATTTGGCTGATCTCGTCCAGTCCAGTTTCCATGGCCAGGAAGTGGTTGATGTGCTGCTGCGCCGGCCCCACGCTCAAATCTGCCTCCAACAAATCCCGTGCTTCTGCGATTCGGGCGGCAAGACTGCTGGACGCCCGATCGATTTGATCCCGTGCCGCTCTGACGGCAATCGTTCCGCTCCTCATATTGTGGCTCGCAACGGGGGCCTCGTCCCCCTGCCGAGTCGGTCCGCTCGTACTTTGCTGTTGCTGACCAGGGAGGCGCTCTCCCGGGACCAGCGGCTTGGTGTACCGCTTTTCGTTGGCGTCGGATGGCGGATCCTCCCACGCTTCGTCGCCGTGGCCGAATGCCAACCGCCCGTCGTTTCGCTGTTGGCCATCGGCAGCCTTGTTCGAATGTCTGTCGTCTTCCATCTCGTCGTCGATGTCCAATGTGCCGAAGGTCCTCGGTGACTGGTTGTCCTGCTGCAGGGCCCCCTGCTAGCGGCACCAAATTGTTTGTGGCAAAAACTCTGCCGGCGCTCGACGGCTTGGTGGGTCAGTGCGCGGGCGTTTCTCCCGTCCCTCACGGCCCAATTCACTCAAAAATTCCCGACTTCGCTGCCGCTGGGTCTTGGCCCAAGGGAGTGAATTGGGGAGGGGGTGGGGAGGACAAACAAGAATGGAGGCTGCCTGTTGTTGTTGCTGTAGCGGCACCACCGACTTTTTTGGAGAGCAATCGGCGCTCCCGATTGACAATTTCGGGAGAATGGGCTTCTGGCCACGAAATGTGTCGACCGCCGGGAACTGGCTCCCGTCCTTTGATCGATCAGAGGGAGATTGGCTCCCGCTCTTTGGTTGTCGATCCGCGGGAGATTGGCTCCCGCTTTTTGGTTGTCGATTCGCAGGAGATTGGCTCCCGCTTTTTGGTTGTCGATCCGCGGGAGATTGGCTCCCGCTTTTTGGTTCTCGGGGAATGGGCTCCCCTGCTTTCACACCGCCGTTCGAGGGGGCCAAAAGGATGGGACAAATTTGGGGAAGGGATTTGGGCACTTCTTGGTCGAAGTCCCGTGTGACTGCGCTGGTCACTGACTGCTCGGCTGCGGAGCACCCCCAATTGATTCGGAGGGAGTTTTTCTCCCTTCCTTTGCCCACCAATTGGCAAAACACTCTTCCGGCAAATTGTTTATTGGTGAAAAAAAGCACAGAAAATGGTCGATGATGATTTGATGAATGGGGGTCACAATGGGTGATGGTCCCCCAATAGAAGAAAATGGACGAAGGGAAAATGTGGCGGGGGGGGGGGAAATGGAGTGACTGTGTGCAGCAGTGAGTGAACAACAGTGAGAAAAATGGCGATAAACAACACTTAAGTAGCAAACATTTCCCTCGGAGGGGGGGACAAAGATTAGATGGGCGGAGGCGAAGGGACGCCGAAGGGTACAAGTCGGCGGGGGAAAATGCCAAAGAAAAGTGGAGAAGGATGAACAAAAGTGGGCCAAATGGATATGCGATCTGAGAAAAGTGTGAACAAAGGATGAAAAATCGGAGCGATGTGAAATGATACGAAAATTGGAGAAGAGAAGGAAAAATGGTTAAGTTGAAGAAAAACAATATGTAAATGAGAAGAGACGGGGGGAGGGGAAATTTCAAACGTAAGAGAAAAAAGGGGAAGAGAAGGAAATGAATTGGCGAATGAAATGGTTAAATGGGACGAATTGAAATGGTGAGGGCAAAAAGGACTGATCTGATCGGTCCCGGCTGGTGGACGGGAGTGGCTCTCCCGTCAGTTCTCCATCACTTCATTTGTCCAAATCGGCCCTTCTTTGGGTGGGCAAAAGCGGTGATGAGGTGGGGGTGCAATCACCCGCCAATCCCTCCATCCCTTACGACTCTCGTCGCCACAAAGTTGGCGACATTCATGTTTAAACACTTCCATAATTAGGGAAACGTTAACCGTCGCGTTTTTGCGCTGAATGTTATTCGATACTGAAAAAGCTGCATTTGTTAACAATTTGACAAAAAGAATGGATTTACTATAAATAGTGAAATTTTTAACACATTTTCATCATTTGCTTGATACCCTTTGGAACTTCAAAATTTCCCCTCCACTTTTCTATTTTTATTTTTTTGTCTTTCTCTTTCCCGCTTTAACCGGTTTTTTTGCCCGGTTTTGCTGTTATTTTCCCTTTTGTTTTCCGGTTTGTCTGGACAGTAATTCTGGTTAGACGAAAATGTGTTCCCATGGACATGGTCACGGCGGGGACGGGCCCTGTTCAGCAGTGGTGGAGTCTTTTGAGCAGCACCAGGAAGGAATGCAATACACCATGGAAAGGGTGGGAAAACATGCAATTGGAATGAAAAAAGTTTTGAAAAAATGAATTTCAGTTTATTAACAAAGAACGAATTGTTGTGCTGAACGAGTCGGTCGACGGGTCGGGCAAAAAAGTGTTCAAAAAGTGGGAAGATCGAATGGACAGGTGCGTTTTTATGCAGACGGAATCCGCATATTTAAAGTATTATTTTGCAGAGAACATTTTGTAGAATCGGACGTCGACGAAGAATTACTATTTTACCTGCCTTTCACAGGTCGAAAATCGAAAACAATTACGCCGCTGTTTTAACCATTTTCTTTCTCCGATTCCTTTTCAGCCAATGTCAAATTGAGCGGTATTTGCTTTATCGGTCAAATGGATGGTCCGTTATTACTGCTTCAATTTTTTTCTATTTTATTCCTCCTTTCAGGAAGTTTCCCATCTCGTGTCAGAATTTTCAAGGACCGCGTTAACGTAATTGCCTTAACTCTGACAATAATTATGCGGTTTCCTTATGTCAGATGTCTTTTGATGAGGCAGAATCGGCAAAACCGGACCAGGAGATGGAGTTGAAGCAGGACAGTGCTGGATTGGTTGATTATCCGCTGGCTGCCAACAAATTCAATTCGGTTGGCCATTTGGCGTTGCATTTTCCCGCAAATTTTGGCGAGGACAAAACGTGTATTTATGTCAGTTTTTCCTTTACATCATAATCAGCTTTAAATTTGTTTTTAGTATATTGGCTTACGTGGTGAATTTCACAGCGAATTCCGAGAAAGGGTTGGTAAATAAGTAAAAGAAAATTGGAATTAGGGGGTGGGGTAATTTAAATTAAAGAAAGGCATAGTGCCAAGAAGAAATTGTCATTTAAAAGAGCATAACCCTTTCAGATTGTGATCGCCAACTACGAAGCAAGACCCATTCCCGATGACCATAAAGCCGAACTCAAGGATCCAATCCAGCAAATCTGTTAAGAAAACAAAGAATGGAATATTCGTTAGATGCTTTATCCAGAAATTATTAATTTGTTGCATCTCCTTTCAAAGTGTAAGGCTTGTAAAGATAAAAATGTTAGTTATTGAAAATGGCATCACATACGACGTACATCTAGCCAAAACAAAAGGAAGAAATGGGCAAAGGTGGAGTTTACTCGTCTCGATTTTTTTTTGAAAAATCCTGGGAATGTGTTTCTAGGGGTTTTTGAGGTGCTGAGTACGAATCTAACCTATGTTTTGACTTATTCCGAACCCCGGACCCGAATTCGAACTAATAATGGGAAATTTGATCGATAATGTTCCAGAAGGTGGCCAATGTTTTCCCGATAAACTGTCTCCACATGTATTCGCACAAAGCGCCATTCAATCTCTATTTCCACTGTCAACATATTCTTCACAGGGTTTCATCACTTGTTTGTTTTTGTTTTCGGCCTATTATTTTTTTGTGTTGTTCTACCCGTGTTTGACAACTTATCGATTAAGTTTCCCATTATTACCCTGTGAATGCGTGATCAAAAGCTTATTTTACTCATATTGTTGTACAGCAGCAATACATAACGACCCTAAAATTTTCAAAAGTCGAACCATAAGAATTCGTAAATATTTGTAGCTACCCTACTGATAAATATAAACAAAAAAATAGACGAATAGAAACAATAAAAACCTAAAAATTCAGTCTCTAGTCATTAGTATTCTTTCCGCGCCACTGTTTCCGTCCAGAGGTGTTTACGATCTCATAACTTTTTTCATTTAAACATGTAAAGCTTCTGAATGTTTCTAAGTTTGCTTAATTTGGTGTCTAAGGAAATGACGTCGTCAACACATCTTGCGCGGAACGGTGGCGCAAAAATGATGTGATTCATCATTTTATACTAGCGTCCATACGTTTACACGGCGACTCAAACCCTTCAAAACCCCCATAAACCAATTTTTAGCTCAAAATAACAAGTAAATTAGGGACCCCCATTCTTTACGATTGCCACGATACATGCCAAATTTACTCCAAACAATTTTCAAAATTCAAAGCGTAAAGAAAATATGGACATTATGTTTTAAGTTTTAACTTTATAATATAATTCATTTATTCCGAAATATTTATTAAAAAAAATAAAAAGAACAGTCAGCATCTGTGAAATTGAGATTTGGAATTTTTGATTCTTCAACAGCGACCAAAGTGTTTAAAAGCTTGTTCAATATTGGTTACTCGTTCGATAGACGCCCAAAGTGATGACGGTGGAAGGAAACGGCTTTTCATAGTGGGAAAAATAATCGAACGAAGTACCGACTGAATTCGTCGGTGCTCTTCCACCACTTCCTTGTCGAATTCGTCATCCAACGCAAATGGGGTGAAAAAATTACTGAGTGCACGTGCGATTGACGAATAACAAAGTATTTCCTGGAAGAAATGAAATTAATACGTGTTTTGCTGTATTGACTAACATCGGAATAATCTATTCTACAGGCCAAATGACTAATTAAAGTGGGAATGGACGCCATTTGAGGCAGGTACCCTTCCAAAATGCACGGCAACGCACTCAGCATTGGCCTTGAAATCCCTAAAAGCGTAAAAATTGTTTTTTGAGGGCAGTCAAAAGTAACTCATCTTCTGACCATAACCTACCTTTACTTTCTTCTGAAGGAAGATCAATAACATTTATAGAAAAGAAATTCCACAACATATCCTTATGTTGAAGCAGTATTTTTAAAGACGTTTCGATTTGCGCTTCAATACCATCGGTCGCACTGTTTTCGTCTCGTTCCTCTGTCAGATAAAGGGCGAGCAATTCGCGAATGGGAAGCGAACCTCCAGCAATGTCGCCACAGTCAGACGAAGACTTTAAAGCGTAGGAACCAATGTTGCCGAAGGAAAAGATGACCAACTGTGATAAACTAAAAATTCGTGGTGGTCTTCACTCTTAATATTTTACCTGATAAAAGAACTCCTTAAGAATTGGCTCACTACGGATAAGAAAAACATTCGACCCCGATTGGACAAGCGCGTGATGGACATCGAAAAACCCAATTAAATAATGTTCTCGAAAAATTTTGCCCAGTTCAGCATCAGCATTCAAACAAATTTCGCGTCGGAGATGAACCAACGAATGAAGATTGAATTGTCGTGGAATAGAAGGCCCCTCGGAGCAAAGCTATAGCAAAAAAAAAATAAAAACAACGGATATTCTGACTTGAGAGCGATCTTCACTCCTCACCTGAGCACTGCCCTCAAGTTGTGTGCCTTTTTGAGTTGGTGAGCTAAAAGACGCGCAAATGGGCACCATTTGCACGGCTGAAACATAAGACGAAGAAGAACAAAAACCGATGGCAGCAGTTTGCGTAGGCAATCGTTGGGGAGAATCGACAACAGAGGAAGCATGGGTAGAGGGTTCAATTGTCACCGTAAACTCATCCATTGTCCGGTTGGAAGCGTCGACACGAATTCTCTGATTGTGAGATAATTAATATAAATAATAGAAAAACAAGTTAAACAAGGGTTCTTCTCCATTTTATGGGTCCCATGATAATTTATGTGTCCCAAAAAATATTTTAATGAATTTCCGAAGTGGAAAATTGATTATAAATTCAATCTGTAAGTCTATATCATGAGAAGAAAAAACGCGTTTTCTCCTGAATTGTTACCTACTTATTTATACCAATACGCATTTCATCGCTACCATTTTAGCTCTAAAATAATTCAAAGTTTCTTAGAGGAAATACGTCAAAATTGTCTAGTTTAGATGTTATTTTTATTCCCATATAACAAATTTTGTTAAATAGTGAAATATTTTCGTCATGATTAAGGAATTGAGTTCATAAAAATATCATGGGACGCATACAACGTAGAAGAACCTAAACAAGTACCCAAGTACTTGATTAGCTAAGAAGAATAAAAATTTTCCCACTATATTCCTGCGCCATCACCCGTACATTTCCTCACACACCCAGCCCCCGCGCCCTATCCGCAAAATACAATTAGAATTCTTTCGTAATTTTTGTAAATTGAAAAATCAGAAGGAAATCGCATGAAGGAGGAACGAGCTGCTCATTTTCAGTCATAAAATAGCCCACCGTCTTTGATGGTGGGGTCGTTGTGGCCACTTTCTGTCCTGCAGCTGATAATGTGTGTGTTTTAGGAGATGTCATAGAAGCATTCATTTGACCAATGTTCATTCTATTGGCTTTCGAATGGAGATAAGCTGAAAGATTTCCAAATTTTTCGAAATTTTGCCAAGCGGCCACTTTGTGCGTTCACATCACAGTTGGATTTAGACACACTCAGTTCAATAGCACCCCTCTTGTGATATTGGCTTGCCATCTGATGCAATTCCTGAAAACGATTATTCCAGTACATATAATTTAACAATATTTCCTCGAAAATGGATCAAAATAAATAATCACTTGCTCTATTCTCTCAATGATTCGGTCCTGTTCGAGAAAGTGGACAATGGATTTGGTTGGGTGCACATTAACATCAACTCTATGCGCGTCGATCAAAAATAAACTTATAAATTTAATAACAATGATCCAAGGGTAATAGTAAAGAATACGGGTCCCACAAAAAAAAAAAGGTTTAGAGTAGGATTTTATGCGATTCTGACTTGTACTCGGGAGTTTTCGGGATCGCTGATCACGAATATGACATCAGAATTGTCATATGGCTTCATCTAATTTATGATTTTTTTTCTCATGTCTATGATTTTTTAGCTTTTTTTTTTTTACTGGTATTCTCATGAAATAACGTAAGTTTTTAATGTTTACTACACGAAATATGCATAAGTGTACACAAATAGCGATACAATAAATACTTAACGGCAAAAAGACACTTATGGCACATTAAAATATTTTTGACAAAATTGCTCAATTTTATGTTGAATATGCTTGGTTTGTTATGCATAATTCATGCCATTTTGGATATTAAAAGTTTTGAAAAAACTTATTAAAAAATCATAGATTAGATGAAATCATATGACAATTCTGGTGTCATATTCGTGATCAGCGACACCGAAAACCCTCGAGTACAAGTCAGAATCGCATAAAACCCACTCTAAACCTTTTTTTTTGTGGGACCCGTATTCTTTACTATTACCGATCCAAGGACCAAAATGTTGCTGATTCGCCAATATTTGTTGAAAAAGTCACGTACCGAAAGTGAAAGGGAGATAAACGGACAATACAAATCTTTCGCCGCAAAAACAGCATCGACGGATTGTTTCAGTCGGACACATTCCACGCAGCGACCGTTGATGAACAAATGAAACACCCTTTGACGATCCTTTATTCACACAATTTTATAATACAACGTAAATAATTGGTTTATACCTGTTTTGCTTGAATAGCGGTGGAGGTAAAAAGCGTAAGTGGGCTCGTAAGACAAAATTGGGCCCGAAAATGTAATGTTTTATCGTCAATGCTGATGTTGAAAAGATCCTGCATAGCAGTTTATGAAGTTTAAAATATTTCTATGATTCATGGCACCTTTGCCATTTTAGCATGGAGCAGTGCTCGTATTGCGCCATTTTGGTCCCCGTTTCCATTTGTACGAAAATCGCCACACCCACCGCTGCCTCCTCCGCTGTTAATCCGACGAAAAACCAAACTAACTTCGCTGCATTTATTGTATAAATGTTTGAATTCGGAAATGCTTTCAGCCACTCACGGGAATTGGATGGCGTATTTGACCAGTAAATCTGCAATTCGATTCGTTTCTTCATTCGGATAACGCAGCGCAGCTTTTCGTGCTGGAGCATTTTGAAAAAGATGATCAATGGTTATAATTGTGCCTTGAAGACCCGCCACGGAGGAACAATCGGATTCCATTTTTCCACCAAAATTGTAATTTTCTTATTAATTTTTCGGCCAAATTATTAAAACATACCACGATATAAAGCGCGATGTGCACATTGGTCGGATTGTGTTTTGGATGTGATTGTGATGCGATCGGCCACAATCGAAATGGAGGCAAGCGCTTCACCTCGAAACCCAAAAGTGCCAATGGATCGCAATTCATCGGCCGCATGCAATTTAGAGGTAGCGAAACGACTGCACACCAAAGGCATATCATTCCGGACAATTCCGTGTCCATTGTCCTTTATTAAGCAGAAACTATTCAGAAAAAACCGTATAAATCTACTTGAATTCTAATGAGTTCAAGTCCGCCCTGACTGATTTCCACCCTAATTTCAGTTGCTCCTGCGTCCAAACTGTTTTCCAGCAATTCTTTTACTGCATTTACTGGCCGAACAACAACTAAGAAATGAATTACCTTAATGTTCAAGGAATATAAGGAACCTTCGCCGGCAGCAATTCTATCGACAACTTGTTGTGGAAGTTGAGCAATTCTTGCCATTGTTACCGTTGTCATAACGCAATTTTAGTGCTGAAAAAAGCTAAAAATTTACGCAATCAGTAAACGTATGGACGCTAGTATAAAAGGATGAATCACATCATTTTTGCGCCACCGTTCCGCGCAAGATGTTTGACGACGTCATTTTCCTTAGCCACCAAATTAAGCAAACAGAAACATTCAGAAGCTTTACATGTTTAAATGAAAAAAGTTATGAGATCGTAAACACCTCTGGCCGGAAACAGTGGCGCGGAAAGAATACTAATGACTAGAGACTGAATTTTTAGGTTTTTATTGTTTCTATTCGTCTATTTTTTTGTTTATATTTATCAGATTATGGAAGTGTTTAAACATGAATGTAGTTGAAATTGTAAGTTCCATTTCACCAAGAATCGAATGCAGGTAGTTTTTTGCGGGCCGGGTCATTTGAGTGCCGATGTTTGAGTGCCGACGGATGAGTACCGACGCGGTCAAGAGTGCCGACGTTTGAGTGCCCATAGAAAACCGATCATTTCAGTGCCGAAAAATTACAACTAAAACTTTTAAAAAATTCAGTAAAAATTTTAAGAACGTAAAATAAAAAATTACTCTTATTTCTGGTTTAAATTGCGCGAATCGCACGTCGCGGATCGCATCGCGGCCCCACCCCTGGTACAGACCCGAATCAGCCAGTAAAAAGCGTTCACGTTGTTCTTCAGATCGATGGTAGTACATATATTGCTCAGGAAGTTGAAGCTGCATTACATCAATCGGATCAACTGGTGTTGCGTTCACTTCCCGCCGTGCTCGTTTTACGAGCTTAAATGATAGCGAATAAACAATAGTTTATATGAATTCTTATACATACAAGGCTGATAGCATCTCTGTTCGGGACTTCCGGAAGAACTGGCGTCGAATATTTTGCAGTACATAAGCACGAATTTGGCTTGGAGCTTCAAATGTTTCCACCGCACGGCGCTTTATTACGTTGACGATTTTTTGCGCCTGCACGCTGGCCGCATCTGTGTCGCAGACGTGGATGTAAACGCCACGCATCTCCAAAATTTCTTGTCAGTGTCCATATTGAACTTCTCAAAGACGAAAAGATGTCCATTGTAGAATAACTTTGGTTTATTACGTTCGGACAATATATTAATCATAATGCTAGATCAAAATTATTAAAAATATTAGTTCAATAAAAAAAATTAGGGTGGTTTTAAAAAATGGGGCACTTTCTCGGCACTCAATCGTGGGCACTCAATCGATCGGGTCCGAGTTTTTTTCCTTAAACGATACATTGTCTATTTGTAGGGACACATTTGTAAATGTTTTGGAGGTGCAAAAAATAAGGGATTCCGGTGTAAAAATTTCATTTCAACCTATTTTATAGTCCCGACTGAATTAGAATTTTAAAAATAGTATATTTTCAATTTATAATTAAAAAAAAAATTTAGAGGAACGATTTATTCATCTCATCGTAAATGATAAAATACAATTAAAGATCACTCAAGAGGCCATTTTCATCAAAATCTCCTCGCTTTCTACACGTTCCGTACAATGTCACGCTGAAAATTCTTCGCTTCGCCTGAAAATAGTTTCATTTAAGGCACTTCAAAATTTAAGCCCTCCTCCACAACTTTTACCTTCTTCAACTTCACTTTCCGTATCATCCACTTTTACGGCTATTTCGATTACAGCCTGAAAGGGTTATGCTCTGATATATGTTTCTTCCCCTTCTATACCAACCCTTTCTCGGCCCTCTGAAATTCACCACGTAAGGAAAGGACGACGGACCATTCGTTTCAGGCCATTTCGTTTTTTCCCCTATTCGTTTTTTGCGTGTTATAAGCATAAGGACTGTCTAACCTAGCGCTGTCTGCGCTCCAACGCAAAAAAGGGTTAAAAAAACGAATCGGGGTAAAAACGAAATGGCCTGAAACGAATCGTCTTTTTACCGTAAGGAAATATACTAAAAACACACTTAAAACTGATTATGGCGTAAAGGAAAACACTGACATAAATACACGTTTTGTCCTTGCCAAAATTTGCGGAAAAATGCAACAACAAATGGCCAACTGAATTGAATTCGTTGGCAAGAGGATAGTCGACCAATCCAGCATTGTCCTGCTTCAACTCCATTTCCTGGACCGGTGTTCCCAATTCAGCCTCATCAAATGACATCTGAAATAAGGAAAAGGCCTAATCATTGTCAGAGATAGAATAAATACGTAAGCGCGGTCCTTGAAAATTCTGTCTTCGCCCACGTCCGACTCGACAAAATGTTCTCTGGAAAGTAAATACTTTAAATATGCGGATTTCGTCTGCTAAAACGCACTTGTCCATACGATCTTCCCATTTTTTGAACACCTTTTTGCTCTACCCGTCGACCAACTCGTTCAGCACAACAATTCGTTCTTTGTTAATAAACTGAAATTCGTTTTTCAAAACTTTTTTCCAACCCAATTGCATTTTTTCTCACCCGTTCCATGGTGTATTGCCCCGCCATTCGATTAACAATAAAAGTGTATGTTTGTTCTGGATTCTCCATGCTCTGATAGTAGGAAAAACACTTTCCTTTTTGCATTTACTTATAAAGTTGGGTTTTGTGCATAGGTATTTCTTGCATATTTTGCCATTTTTTGTACATATTAAACGAAAAATACGGGCCAGGCTAAATTTTTTTTTGTCTTTCCGGAATTTTTTGATTTATTTTGAGAAAATATAGGAATTTTTTCAGATTTTTTTGTTATCTACAAAAAAGTTAATGTCAATACAAAATAGTGCTTTATAATTATTGAACAGCAAATTGGGGCAATTTTCGGAAAAAATTCATAAAAAATACAAATTCTCAAATTTTTTTTTCTAATTTTCAATGTCTTTTCGATTCTGCTAATTCGACATTGGATTTTTACATATGTTTGTAATTTCCAATTTTTAACACCTATTTTCACACCTAATTTGACTCTTTGGGCGTTTTTGGCACATTTTTCACTTTTTTGGCAACTATTTTAGTACCTATCTAGGAATTTTTAGCACCAAATATGGTCTCTACTACATAATGAATAATGACCAACCAACCCTAAAAGGAAAAGTTTTGAATTATAATTTTTCGCTTTTTGGCGTTCGTAATAATGGGATTTCCTAAAATGTAAAATCGAAGAAAAAGCTGTTCACCAGAATTTCTGCTTTAAGATTTTTTTCTTTTAGATTATATATTTATAATGTATGGATAACAAATTGTCGCATAAAAAATGGACTACACTTTTGCTGGAATTGCATCGAAGGTTCATGGAGTGCCAGAAGTTGATTCAAAAGTGCTACCAGCCCATTATACCGTCCAAACAATTACTGCAGAAATTTTTGCATTACTTGAAAAGAAATTGGACTTCATAGCGAGTGAAAGCATTGTTAGTATTTTATATTTTAGCATGGTTAATCATTCTTATTTAATTAACACAGGAAAAGCTACTGAATAAGTCAATTCGTAGAGGCGAAGATTCATATTTTGGCAATTTGTTGAGGGCACTTACTGGCGTCTGTGAGACATGTCTTCCGTCCATTTTGAAAGTGATGATCATGTGGTACGAACATCAACAGCGCGTGTCCATAACCGAAATTGGGTAAGCGCTCATTTATTCGGTTTCATGGCTCAGATTTTTTAAGCGATGCTCGCGACAGGGCCATTAAACGGACTTTAGCAGCAAGTTACCTTTTCTGCATTGTACTCACTGAAATTCTTCCGCAGCTGCATTTCCACCCTTGTGGATGCGACGAACAGATCACTTTTATCATCAACAATTCGTTCAAGCAAATTTCTTACCGAGACCCGTAAGTTTTCAACAGTTGCACTATTATAGCAACTTATAGAAATTTGGTAAAAAATTGTATTACTGTTTCATCTCTGTCTGGCCTAGTTAATATTTTATTTGGGGTTGCAACATTTTACTAATACAAGAATAAAAATAAAATTTAATTCAGGGCTCTTTTTGGGAATAATTACGATAACTGTCTCTTGGTGGCTGAACTGTTCGCGGAAGTCATCGGAGTTTTGTCTCAAAGTCATTCAAAACAAATACAAAAGACCTTTTTCGACCATCTTAATGAGTTTCGTAAGGATGCACTCACCAGTTCAATTGCGTTGCGGTCCATCATATCCCTTCTCATGGGAATGAAATTTTTTAGGGTTCAGGTCGGTGAACATATATTTAAATAAAAGTTATTTATTTCCTAAAAATAATTTTAATTTTTAAGACAACCCAAGTGTCGGAATTTGAAATTGGAGTGAATTTCCTCAACGAGCTCGGCTCTTATTTTTTAGAAGTGGATTTGAAGCAGAAGGATTTGAAGCATGCCTTGGCTGGTCTGTTAGTCGAGATCCTTCTGCCTATGACTGCGGTGGGTTTTTAATCCACCAGGTTTTTTCGGCACGTAAACAATTCAGAATACCTAATTAAATGCATTCTCAAATTCTTCTACCATTCCTTTTTTTTTATTTTTTCCTTAATTATTAAATAAAATCTTTAGCAAATTAAAACCGAAACAAATATCCCATCACTCATTTCTTTTGTTGACAAACTTTACGGTCCGACCTACGAACTGGTTAACAAAAAGCAGCATAAGATGGTATTTTATTTTTGTTTTGTCCTTCTTTGTTTGAGATTCTTTCCCTTTCTTCAGGCTTCTTACCCTCTCCTCACGTGTCTTCTCTGCATTAGTCAAAGCAAATTCTTCCTGTCCACTTGGATTCAGTTTTTGAATCTGACCCTTGCAAATTTGAAGAACAAAGACTCGATGATTTCTCGAATGGCTCTTGAGTCACTCTATCGTCTTATTTGGTTGGGTTTCTCATCTGACACTATATTAAATCTTTTTTTTAGGGTTTACATAATCCGAATTAGCTGTGAAGGAAACACAGCGACAAGAAGCCGTATGTTTCATTCTTAGGCTAAAAGAATTAATTTTAATAATATACGCTACTAATGGGTTTAGGTCTCGAAAGCATTTGCGGAAGTCTTTTCCCGCGTGGCTCGAGAAACTTAGTGCCACGTGATGCTCCGCTGAATTTCTTTGTCAAAATAATCCATTTTATTGCGCAATTCAAAGTCGATTTTGCATTTAAGGTCTTGCCATTCGTTGATTTATTTTATTATTAATAATGGATTCAAATTTTGGTCTAGGAAATTATTTTTGATTTGATTGGATGTGCACGAGCGTCTCGTCAGTTGGCTATTTACCCTGAACGAATGAATGTCGGTCTGAGGGCTTTGATGGTAATTGTGGATAGTCTTCAGCAGAAAGAGAGTCCGCCAGGGATGTCACGATCGCTTGGTTTTTTTCTGAAACAGAAAATTAATAATGTTTTCTTTCAGCCCCTACTATGAGCGGAACAATTTATCGAACAAAACGCAATTACATCACAAAACCCTTGACCATGGACGTCGCCCGGTCCATTGGCCTTGAGCAATATTATCCGCACTGCAGAAAGGCATTTGATGCCATTCTGCGAACATTGGATGGGCAAATTGGTAATTGTCTAAAAAAACAAAAAGAGAAAAAAACGCCTGTCAGGCCGACCACTGATGATGACGGCACCACAAATGCGGGGCAAGGAGTACAACGACCTAATTGGAGCAGACATGAAAGCAAAACTGGACTTGTGATTGATTCAATTTCTAGCATAGTGTCATTCCGTCCAATTCCTCAAGGTTTCGGACGTGCATTGCCGCCATTCCCCGCCTTCTCCCAGACCCGATGTCCCATCAAGATCTCATTGACTTCTTGACACGAATGTGCATCCATGTGGACGAAGAACTTCGCACCACGGCGTACCAATCACTTCAGAATTTGGTCACCGAATGTCCCGAATGGCGAGAAGACATCATTCATAATTTTATTCGCTTTTTCATCACTTCGGTCCAGGTGGGACCTTCTCTTGGTGCCTTTTACGGAATTCCTCCCTTCCCAAAGGATACTTTCCCCGCTTTGATCGAGTCAATGGTTCGTCTGTTGTTGCAACTTATTTCCGTTTGGAAGGCGAACATTCTGTTAGAGCAACAACGGAAGAAAATTGACGAATCCTTTCAAAACCATACAAATAATTTGGTGGAAAAGCACTATTCATCCGTTAGCGAATCGACAGCGCCAACAAATGCATCGATGGCTGAAAAAGCGACGCCGGGCCAACAGAAATTGGTAATGCAGGCAGCAGCAAATATGATAGCCACGTCTTCGTCCTCCACTGTCAACACAACTTCTTCTTGTTCGGGTTGATCAGTTTGTTTTTCCCTCTGTTATATTCGGTTTTCAGAAGGTTCTCCTCAGATCATCCGTTCTCTCATTTCCTCTCTTTCCTTTGCTGAAAATATCAATCCCACTTTTGTTCTGCACTGTGTGGAGGGACTTTGCATTGCTTTGCTGTGCCAAACACGTCTTTCAACCAAAAAGGCAGTCATACAATTGCTGAGAGAGGTCAAACATCTGATGGAGCTGTTCAAACTATCAGTTCGTTTGTTTGTTTGGAGGATTTTATACCAAAACTTTAGAATCATGAAACGGCGGTTATCGACATTTTGGATTCCGCATCTCCGTATGTTGTTGACAAATACATTGTGCACATTTCCGCGATGGAAAAGGTTTTATAGACAACACAACCAATTATTTTAAAAGCAATGAAAATAGTTTCAAGCAGTAAAATTGCAATTCAGAAAAAATGGTCAAAAGATTTTGCATCAGTTTGTGAGCGAATTTCACTATTGGAGACAGATGCAAATTTGGTGAACATGGACAATGGCAACGAGTGAGTGACTAGCTGAACACTCATCAATACATTTTCAAAATTTATCACTTTTTGGGTACATGCAATGGGATGCGTGGGCTTGCGCTCTGTCGGGCTATTGTGAGAAGAAATTTCTGCCAACTCAATGCTCAACGGCTTCCACAGTCGGTTATTTCATTTGCACAACCGTTGTTCTTTTGGATGCTCACTTTTTGGTATTCAGTTCGCATGGCCTATTCTCTTCCTCCGTTTTTCACATTGTTACCAATTTGTTGATCCGAGGTGCGCTTAAAAAAAGGCACTTTATTAATAATTTACTTCAGCAATCCTCAAAATGAGAGTCGAAGTTCTCTTCTCCGAAGCAGCAAAAGCAAATCGTCCCATTTCACTTTGTGTGGCGAAATGTTAAGCCAGGAGAATTACTTGTCGCTTTGGCAAAAGTATTTGGTTGCCACTTTTGCACTGTGCCATTGCAATTCAAATTCAAATTTGTTGCCCAACTCACTGAACCAATTCCGCAGCATGTCTCCCTGTCTTAAGTGAGTGTTTGACATTAAATAACCAATTATTTGTCTATTTTATTTGTTGTTCACAGTATTGACTCTTCCGATGTCAACCGATCCATGATAAGTTCTGTCAAAGTGACTAGAACTGCGTCCACAAATTTTGTCCACCTTATGCAGAAGGCGGCCACAATGTACGTTTGTTTTCTAAATTTTTTATTGTTCCATTTATTAAGAGAAGAAAATATAATTTAAATAAATTATAGGATAAGATGGGAGGCGACGGATGTGCGCGATTCGGTTGTGCTTGGCATTGGCTCGATCAATCCTGAATGTTTTGAGTAGGAAGAGCTTTTTTAAATTTTCTGTTCCATTGATTGATTCAGATTTCTACTCGAAGAATTTAACTCAAAAGGCATTTTGAGAGAGATAAACGAGCGAAAAAATGAAACAAATGTTCGTCGCCGTCGACGAAAGGATTTGTTGCGACTTCAGATTCTTCGTATCATCGAATTTACCCTTTTTCGCGACTTTTTTAAGCATTGTGCCATTCTCGAACGCAATTCGGGCACTTTGCCCCATTCTTTGCTCGAACTCTTTGATTCCATTCGTTTTCACACCGAAAATGACAACGTATGGATTTGTTTAAATTTTTATTTGTGTTATTACTTTCAACAGGATCGGGACCTCAACGTTTTGACTAGTCTAAGACTACATTTTGCCAAACTCATTTCTCTGATTATCAATGGAACGCCAAGTAAGTAAATTAATAAACAAAAACATATGGTTTCACATATTTAGTCGAACAACGAGAAAAGCTGTTGCCACCGGATACAAAACGTTCGCTCTTTTTCTTATTTTTGTCGTGGAGCGGCAGAACTATTGGCACAACTGACAAAAGGCTCTTGTCTTCACAGAGTCATCATTTAATCTTAAATGTCTGTGGTTCAGAAAAGGCATTGAAGTTGGCATTTTTGTCGAACAACAGGCCATTAGGGCGATGTGTGCACTCTCAACTCTTGGCCTTATGTTTGAATCTTCGGGCACAATTTGTGACGAAGATGCAATGTTCCGCTGGTTGGAAACGCTTCTAGCGTCAACAAATCCAATAGTTCGAAAAAATATGGTTTTCCTGATTATATATATTTAAATTTATAAAGGTCGACGAAATTTGTGAGCAAACTCTTTGCCATATGCTTCATTTGAATGAGCATCACCCACGAGTTTGTTTTTCACGTGACAATTGTCAATTTCATTAAAATCATCCCATTTTAGCTTTTGGAACGTCTCGTCCAAATGTGTTACACCAAAAATGATTTGGTTGGCATTCGCTGTTTTAAAGCAATTTCAATGCTTTTCTCACAAAGGTTTTCTGCATGCAATTTAAACTATTACCAAATAAATTTTCATCCATCTTTTTTTTCAGGGAATTCCCCTGTGAGTTCATTTCTCTTTTGTGTCTGTGTCAATCCTTTGCTTCGTCTATTGAATCGGCCTCCGTCCGTCAGACGGCATTTTTGCTTGTCCAATTGTTACGTCATCAGTTCCTTAGCAGCACATTCTCTCCCACAAGTCTCACACCAATAATGGAAAATAGCAACAATTCCGCTCCGAATGGACAATCCGAAATGTTAATATTTTTGTCAGAAAAATTTAGTAATTTTTACAAATTTTAGCTCTTTTCCGACCAATCAAATTGCCATTAGCAAGAGTTTGTCTACCGAATACCCTCAGCTGACAATGCCCATATTTTCAGGTTATTATCAAAAATGACTATTTTCATTTTCATCTGTTTTATTTTTTAGAAATTTGTTGTCGGCTTGAATCCACTCGACCCAACCGTCAACTGTCGTTGCTCACCATTTTGCCCGAATGGCTGCGAAATGTGCACTTAGTGGACTCGAATTGTGACATTATTACTGCCCCTGTTTTGGAAACGGTGGATGAAACTATTGGCAACGGCGTTGGCGGAGAAGAAGGACAATCTGGCACACTGAACGGATGGGGTTCGGAAGAGAGCACTCAACTGATCCTCAACAACTTGCTTTATCTGACTGCGAAGTTAGCCAACGAATGCAACAGCGAAGTGGAGAACATTTGGCACTGTTTGGCCACGAGTTGGCCCTCCAATTTAGGCATTATTGTCCACTATTTGTTCGTTACGCTGACCCTTTCATTGGACAATATGCTGGCCTTGGTATTAGTTATTAAGTTGTCCTTTCATCATATCTCTTTTTAAGGCTAAAAAAATATGTGTGTATTTGTTAAATGCCACAGGGGATCGACTCGTGTCATTGCTAATGGCACAGCTGCAAAGGGTTGGCGACCCGTTCATGGCTCAGTTGTGCCGTTCTGAAATTCCGCCATTTTACCGATGGCAACCCAATTTTTTGACGCCGAAAGACGGGACAGTAGAGGCTGAAGAAAATGCAGAAATTGCAACGAAGTTTTCCCATGATAATAATGTGACAATTTAGGCATAATTTATAAAAAACGCGTTGTGATTTTACAGATCTCTGGCCATTCAACAGCATTGCCCTCATCTGCGGATCGCGGTCATATGCCCAACCAACTCCCAATGCCGCCCTATGGCGGTTATTACTGTCGACTTTCCACCCTTTTGTCTTCCACTTCTCAGAACATATCAGCTTTGCCAAGGTCCTTCTCGGCCATCAGACCCGTAACATGCAGAATTTTCGGAGGCGGAATCCGAACTTTTTTTAACTCTTATAAAATATTGAGCAAAGAGTCCGGCAGTACCGATAGGAGCCGCCGAGGAATATTTTGAAAATCTGGATGTGATCAGTTTAATTTTGTTCTTTTCAGGAATAATTTGGCACTCTTTTTGCTCTGCGACTTGCTCCTCGTTGGTCCCTCTACCCCCGCTGTCGATTGGCCAGCTTATCACCCAAAACTTTTGCACATGGCGACAATCAATTTGGATGCGCATCGACCAACTGTGTGTGACCATGCCGGTCAGATTTTGCTAAACATTTGCCTGTATTTGACAAATGGTGGATCATGCTTCATTAACCAAGTGGCCAACGCAATTTTGAAGCATTCCCATTCACCACTTTATAACGGTCAAATTAATGCCAACGAGCAACAACAACATAATCACCAAAATATGATGGCAAACAACGCAGTGACAACGCCAACAAAATGGAATAATACTAATGCCAAAAATCTGACTGTAAACAGGGAATTTCGAACCTTGGCCACCATACCAATGGTGTTCCCATCGAAGAAAGAATTGCTGACGGTGCTCGTCCAACTTTTTTCTAGCGAGTAAGTTAACTCAACGTCGTTATAAAGGGTAAAGGGTTCTTCCGTTAAACATTGTTTCGATACTAAATATGTGCCTTATTTCAATGTAAAGAAAATATTACTTAGATACTCTTACTAACGACCCCGGTTCTTTCAGTCAGCAAATTCCGCTTTGGGAGCACGAAGAAGTGAGTCAATTGTGCTGGAAACCGGATAGCGTGAATCAGTTGGAGTGTTTGGTGCGTCTTCTGGTCGCCTATCTCCACGGCTCCATCCCCGACTTGGTGTTCCATTGGACTAACTTTGCCGTCGATTTTGCCATCTCCAGCAACAATTTACATTTGGCTGGTGAATGCATATCGAATATTGTTCGTATATATCATCATTTTTCTCCCAGGCCGTTCCTTCCAAACGGCCAGTGCACTTGGCCTTAGTCCGAATCCATTTTTGCATCGAATTCTTTCGCGGCTTACCGAAATGGTCGGCGATGTTAGCGATGAATCCCAAAGCTACATCACTGACCTGTTCATGTGCTTGCAAAACATGGCCCAGAACATAACAATTGCTGCACAACTCGCCAATGTCCCCCAATTGCAGACGTCCCCAATTTTGTCTGGTCATAACCGATCAGTGAGTTACACACAGCAAATTTCCACGCAAAATTTGCAATTCAATTCGCCTTCACGGAGAGTGGCACAAAAAAAAGGTGCTATAATGAAATTCCATGTACATTATCATAAGGTTTTCAGGTTCTGACATGCGACATTCTTTGCTTGTTGGTGCGGAGATTTTGTTCCCTGTTAAATTGGATGCCAAACCATTGACTCGAAGTCAAAGTGCGGCGACACTTAAATTATCTGATGACAATGTCAATGTTTTGCTCACTGAAAAGGATGCAGAAATTATTTCTCAGCTTCTGTTCATCGCTTTGGCAATGACAGAGTCCAATTTGGATAACGAATTCCTTCTTGGACTGAGCTTCGTGGACAAAGTGACTTATTGCGATTGCTTTCTTTAATTTTATCTTTAATTTTACCCTTTAAGCTGTTATTCATTTCTGGGAAAGAACGGCTGAACATTCTTGAAAAGCTGGAGGATTTGATCATTTTGCATGGGTGGGACGACTTTCCGGGAATTGTTGCACTTTGTCTTAAAGGTTCCGTAAAAATGACTACTGTCATAAAACGTTTTGCCTTTTCAGGCACTTTGTATTCGTCCGGTTCCGAATGGGCAATTTCCGTTTTCTGCAATTGCTTGCCGCACCTTAACGAGCAAATGGTCGTCTCCAAACACCCAAATGACGCTTTTTCGCTGATTGTCGTTGCCTCTCTGCCCCAATTTGTACTCAACTTCGACTCGCCCACTCAACTATGCTCCAATTTGGCGCAAAAGATCATTTTGGTATGTTTAGTCAACATTTGGCATTTAATTGGAAACTGACCATGTTTAATAGTATTGCCAAAATCGAATTGTCAGCGATGCGTTGGACGTATCTTCAGGCGATCACCCCATCTGCAATTTAATCACCGTTGGTCATTATTCTTTTTTCAGTTTTTTTTTTGTTTATTTTTTCAGATAATGCACCAATTCCGCGACCATTCATTTCCCCGAGAAAGGGCCCAATGGACAAAATGTGTGGTAAATTATTTGATCGATGCTCTTCAGCCTAATCCGCTTCAATTGCTTCTTTTCTTGGCTGAGGTGACCATGAAATAATCAAAATGGTCAAAGGTCTATGCGTTTTTACAGATGTTGGAAAAATGTTCGGCCTCCTTTCATTCCGTTCTTTTGGATGTGATGCATTTGCTTTTCACTTATGCTAATTACAATGAATCGCCGCCAGAAATGATCAATTCGCAGGTGCAAATTCTGAACAATGATGTGCACTTTCTATGCTTTAAAGGTTATCCGGGTGATACTCAAACACATTCATGGTCCGAACGGGCGTGAAGCGTCGAAAATTCTCAAAATAGTGACGGACCAATGGAATTCCATCTCATATAATTGTTTGACCGAAAATGAAGTTGTTCCTTTTCAAATTAATTTAAAATCTTTTTCAATTAAAGAAAAATGTGACGCCATTGCGCAAGCCCGAGTTTGAGTTGCATTTTGAAAGACCTTTTATGAAGGAAAACGCTGAAATGGGAGCGACGAATGAAAGGGCGATGAAAACCCGAGTAAAACGGAATATTTATTCGAATATGAATTTGATCGTGAACTTTTAAAGGTACGCGACCGACTGATTTCTGTGCTTTCGGCCTCTGGACATCGTGCCCGGTCGCCAAAGCATTCTTCGGTTCAAATTTTTTGACTTCGACTCACTAATTTATTACTGCTTTACTAACCATTAAGATGTTGTTCTCCCATTCGTCCAGTGACATTCACCAAAAAATTCGGGAAACGACAGCATTAACCGCTAAATCCTCGGCAACTTGTCAAAATGGAGTTCCAATTTCCTCCGAGTCCGCTGATGCTGTACATCCGACCGCGTGGTCTCAACAGCAAACTTCCGATGAGATGGTTGTACCAGGCGCAATTGGCTATGATCGTATGTCAAGTCCGAATAGTTTGATGAGTGCCGTTGTTGGTGTCAACAATAGCGGAGCGAATAGTGGCGGCGAATTGGCTTCATTGCGAACCACCGATTCATTTCCACGGGTGTTCAAAGAGTTTGACTTCCTCGAGGCTGAGCATGACTCTGTCTCCGAGTCCACCGAGTCCTGTTTCAATTGGCTGTCCACAATGCGAACGGCACGCTGTGGAGTCAACCACGAGGAAGCGGACGAACAGAACGGAGCCAACCAGGAAGAAGATGTGCCGGATGAAGAAGATTTTTACAACGACGAAGAAGAGGACGAGATGGACCACAGTGCGTTTGCTGCTAACAGAATGTGCATTGGCAACTTCGGCGGCTCATCGCCGCGCACCATGACAGGTTCACGCCATTCGATGGGCAGCAACAACAGCAACAGTTGCCGGAATGGAGCAGCAACGGGTGGAGGGGAAAGGAAAGGAGCAGCGATTGCTGAAGGAGCAACAACGAAACGGTCCACGAGCAGAAGTGATGATTTAATAAATACGAAAGAGAGCATTTTTTTATCTTAATTTCAGGAAATGATTCTAACGATGTTTCATTGGATGCAACGCCAATCCAATCGCCACGACACAGTGATGAAGAAGAGGAGGAGGACAACGACGAAGAAGCGGAAGGAGAGAGTGTGTCATCCTGTCCTCTGTCTGAGAATGAAAGCATTGAAGAGGGGGAAATTGACAATTTATCATCCCATAACCGAGCAAAAGACAGAACAGGAAATTCCTTTGGACAAGTTCGACATGGACATGATAAGGCCGCGCCACGGGTTTCACCAACGAAAATGACGGCCAATAACTTCAAGACATTTACGCGTTCACCTTCGACGGCGACCAGCAGTACCCATCGGCATAATAATCGTCAATGGCAGAAACGGCATAAAAAGGCGCCGATTCCTTCCACTTCTCCTCAGAACCATCAACAACAACAGCACTTTCTGTCTCATATGGCGAGCAGCGTATCTGCCGCAGACTCTGCCGTCTCTTCGTTCCAACGTTATCATTTGTCGGAACGAAACAATGATGAGACAGAAGCAGCTTCTTCACCCGTTCTGAATTTTCGCACAGTCTCGCTTAGTACGCCCGAACGGTTGAGCATCAGCACTGCTGGTGGTGGTGGTGCCTTTGCTGCTTTTCTCCCTCCCCAACAGCTTCTTCATTCTGTTGCCGAAGGACAACAACAGCAACGGACACAACAGGAAGAGACTGTTGCTATTGACAGCGAAGTGATTGTAACACCATTGGAATGCAGTCATCACATTTCGGGATTGGTACATTTGTTGGTTTTTCCAATATTAAAAATGGTTGATTTTTTTAGGTTGAGCAAACCTGGAATAAGTTGGTCGTATCTCTCGGCAATGACCACGAAGGCACCGTCACTTCTTCGCTGATGCTCTTATTCACACAACTTCTTCGGGTTCGATTGTCTACCATTTTGGTATATTTTCCAAATTCCAGGAAAGTGTTGTGCACCTTTCGAGCATTTTCCGCGACGCCTCCCATCTTTTGAGTACGGAAACACCGCTTCTGCAAATCCCAAGCAAAGGCGGAATTTCCACTCAGTTGTCCCACTCGCTGAACGTCGTTTTGCGGTTGTCGGACTGTCCCTTTCTTTTCGTGACTCCCCTCTTTGTAAGTTGAGCATTCATTCCGTTCACTCTAAATTATTCCCTTTTAAGCTTCGTTCCTCCAACCTTTTGACCTGCCAAAAACTTGCGCTGTTTGAAATTCGAGAGCATTTTGGTGCGTTTTCGTTTCTTTTTTTAGGATTATTTGTAAATGTATAAAACTGTTAAGACACTTTTGCCGAACGACGTTCCCAAGCCATTCGGGTCAGTTTTGGAAAAATATAAGTTTTGCTAGAAAGGAAAGCGCAATTGCTTGCTGTCTCCAAGCATTTTTGTTTAGTTTCCGCAACAGTTTATTATTGTTTTTTTTTACAATTTGACACTTTTCCCCAAATCCCCAAATACTCCGCCATGTCACCCCCCCTCCCCCCCCCCCCTCGCCTGTCCTGTCATTCCGTCCCTTTTTCTTTTTTGTCGCGTTTTCGTCAATTCCCACCCTTCCGCCATAGTCAATTCATTTCCCCACCCCTTAATGTTCTGCTCAAATTTCACTTTTCTTCTCATCAATTCCCCAAAGGGGCTCTCCAACACATGGCACAAATGGCCCGGACAAAACATTGAAAGGGCAGGCGGATTTGTCTGCCATTAATTTTAGGCTCTGAACTCGGTCAAGGCGTCGTTAAAGCTACTGATAATTAGTAACAACGGCGGAAATGCTGCTGCTGTTGTTATGGAAGGCAATCGCATCAATTCGGCGGTGCATAACCAACAATTTGACTATTGTAGCCAACAGGTCGACCACAACAACATTTTGGGGGATTTATTTGCGGATGGCTAATCCAAAAGCAATTGGTCCCCTTTTCTTCAGACTGTTTTCCTCTGCAAATCTCTCCATCGGCTGTCCTTTCAGCTTTTGTTGCTGTTGGAAAAGTTGCTCGAAATAATTCAGTTCATTCTCCAATCCTCCAATTCCCAAGTCACTCAATCTTACCCTTTTTTTCTTACCATGGCTTCCCCCCCCCCCCTTAGGATTACGACATGACTCCGGCAGTCATTTCGTTGCAACGGGATTTGTTAACGCATCAAGCAACGTTTGCACTGGATGACGACCTTTGTTCGACTGAAGGACAATCGGCACTGCCTCACCGCCATCATCATCCATCCCATTCGGCTGAGAGCACCATTCGGTCCCTGAACAGTCTTTGTTCTTCTTCCGGTGGAGTTGGCGGTGTGACCGATCTGCGCCAGTCGAGAGATACGCTGGTGTTGCAACTGACCAACAAACAGTTCAAAAATGCGTTCAACAAATTGTCTTTTTTGAGGTGAATATTTATTTGTATTATACGTTTCATTCTTTATTTTATTTTTTTTATTAATTACTTGTTAATCCCCCCCCCCCCCTCTTTTCCCTCCCCATTATCGCCCCCCCCCCTCTCATCCATTCCATTCTTAGCTCGTTCCTTTTCTCTCCCTCGCTTGTTTAAGAACTTCCAAAAAAATAACGATCATCACTTTATCCATCCTATCGCCGTTAATTCCCTCTTTCTTCCCTTTGTCGGCGTTTCGGCTGGCAGAATTCGTCGTATCCTCTCACTTTGACCACAACAATTTACCCTCTTTTTTTGTCGTTAGCCTGCCCAAAGGACGATTATCTGCTGACATAAAAAAACATTTTATTTCTAACAATAACATTCAATTTGGTTACTCTTTGTCCGAAAAGGAATTTCCGACAATAAAAATGTTCTCTCTTCGACGGGGTCGGCAAAGCCCTTTACTACTGTTGATTTGGCAAAAAAAAAAAATCACCAAAAAACGATTTGGCAGAAATCACTCAATGTTCGTTTCCTTTTGGTCTTTTTTTTTGTTTTGTTCTTTTCAATTTCCGTCTTTCCCCACTTATTCATCCGTCTCTTCCCATCTTAGCCATTCCGCCCACTTACACACACAAAACCACCTTTCTGACAGGGATGGTCTGCCTTCCACCTGTAGCTTAACCACAGGGGGAGGAGAGGGGGTGGAATGGCTCGAATTTCCTTGTCATTCTTCCTCATCCCTCCCCCCTCATTCGCCATTCTGTTCTCTTTCACCCTCTCCTCCCTCTTTCAATAGAAATCTCATCATCATTCATTCATCACTTAGGCGACAATTTTCAGGTCCCATTACTGTAGCAGCGCTAGTGGCCAATTCGGTTGCTGTGAACAAATGAATGTGGACGTGCTGCTTCTGCACTTTTGCCGAAGTCATCTTTCGTTGAGAATGTGGGCATTGGTCGGTTCGCTTGAAATGGTAAACAGAAAAAGCAATGGGCGGCGCACCATCATAGCATTTACCTTTCCTTTCTTTTTCCCCTCGGGTATTCTTTGAATTGTTTTTTTATTTAGTATGGAAACTTTTGAATTCGATAATACCATTGAATGTTCTCTTTTTAAGCTTCGTTGCTGGTGCAATCAGTTAAAGGAGGCCAATGTGAGTTTTTATGCCTTTTCAACTGAGTTTCTTACTCCAACACAATACGAAAAAAATTTTATATCATTTAAAGGTACAATTGGGAATTTTGGTCAGAAATATGATGCTGGCCGGGCAATCGACAACGAATGAAGTTCGGCTTCAGCAGCAGTCGATGATTGACCAGAAAGACGATGAAGGGGAGGGAAATAGGGAAACGAAAAAGGGAAGCATTTAAGCCGGAGGAGAAAAGGCTGCCTCATTGGGAATTTGATTGAATTGGTCAACTGTTTGGCTTTGGCTTTTCTTGTTCATTTCAATTTTTTGTTTTCTTATTTATGCTGCTTTTATTTACTGACTGGTATATTTGTTTATATGTATGTACGTTGTAGACTCTGCAACAGTCGCAATAACTAATTATTGTATTTCTACTCTGTCTGTACCAAGCTATTGGATTTATTTTCATAAAATAAAATTCCGGACATTCACTTTTAGAGAAAAGAATTTTCTGAGAATGAAAGTTAATGGAGGACAATGACAATAAAACTATTTGAGTAAACACAAACAAAATATAAAATGGGAGGGTAAGCAGCGATCGATGGAATGTCGGAGGGAAAGAAACACTCTAACGGTCGAAAAGATTTGAACCCGTGACAAAAAAGTGACGGACATTGGGACATTTTGCGTGTCCTAATTGACGGGGACAGCATTATAAGTTACACTAAAGCATCCATTTGGTGGGCGGGGGGGGGGGATGGCCATTCATGTACACTCATTGCTTCTGCTTATGCTTTCTCCTCCTCCTCCAGCAGGGAGTTGACGTCGAATTGGGCCTTTCGCTTGGTGCCATTCGTCGGCTGTGCCTTTCGCTTCTCCTCCCTTTTTTCCTCCTTTTTCTCTTCACTTTTCATTTCCTCCGCCTCCTTTTTGCTCATTGCCATCATTTGCAATTGTAATTGTTGCCTTTTGAAATTGTTTTGTTGCTGTTGCTGATGATGGAACAGCAGCAGTTGGTGCATGTTGAAAAGGGACACGGGGGGCAAAGGCGGCGGATGGGCGAGGAGAGCGGCGCCGGGGGGGACGAACGCCACCGCCGAATTGGGCACCGACGCAAACGGAGCAGGCAAACCAAATTCGGACAGATTGGACGACGAAGAGGAGGAGGGGCAACTTGCGGCGGGGGTAGTTGTGCTGTTCCGGGGGAGGAGATGATGAGGCGGCGGAAGAGGGGCGCCCGGGGAGGGGAAAAGCATCAGCGGATGATGGTGGAGGAAGGGACGCAAGGGGACGGGTGGAGCAGCACCCGAGGGGAACGGAGCGGACAGAAGAGACGCGGGAAAGGGCGCGTGAAGGTGTTGTTGTTGGTGGTGGTGGTGGTGAGTCGCAGGCGGTGGAAGGCCATGGCCAATTTGGCCGACTCCGTTGTGCTGTTTCGCGTGATGATGGAACGCGTCGGCTCCGTTGGTGCCGTTGTTGTTGGCCTAATCTAGTGGTGATTTCGTCATGTCTCTCCCCTAATTACGCAAACTCACATTGTTGTTGTTGTTGTTGTTATTGTTGTTGTTGCTGCTCTGTCTCCGCCTCTCTTCGCCGCCCACCATCCCTGGCGACAGGGACGCGGATGAGGAGGACAGTCCGCTCTTGGGCCGCTTCGCCCTGCTCGGTCCCGCCCCGTCCTCCGTCTCGCTGTCCTCACTTTCTTCGGAGTAATCGCCCTGCAAAACGCGTTCCACCGTCGCGCTGTTGTTGTTCGCCGAGTGCGCGTGGTGCAGCGCGTGGTTGTGCTGCACCGAGTTGAGCTGCCGCTTCTTCTCGCGTTTGCCCGCCCCGCAGTCGCGAAATCCCTTCGCGAAAGGATTGTGTTCGATTTTCATGTCAGTGACCTGAAACATCAAACAATTACTGTCAAATGACAGCTTTTCTTTTTCAAATCAATGCCCCAATGTGTCGAGTGATTTTCGTTTTACGATTAAGAGGGATTTTCTCGCCGTCCCCCGCCCCACTGCATCATTAGAGAAGTCCCTCGAGGGATTTTCTTCGCCTTCAAATGGTGAAATTAAATTTTTGGGATGTCAGTACACAATTTACCCCCTTTTCCTCCTCCCCCCATTCGATGGATTATTCCCCAAGGACCATTCCTTCTTCCTCTTTCTTTTTCTCTCCTTTCTTTTTTCCTCCATTTCCTTCTTCCTCATCCAAATTCTCATCTGTACAAAATATTCTTCCTCTTTCTCCTGCTTTTCTCTTCCATTCGTTCGTTGCCCTTTCGTGCTTTCCCTTCGCCCCTGCCCCTTCTCCCTCTTCTCTCCTTTTCTTTCCTTCCTCACTCTCTCTCTCTTTCGTTTCTCTCTATTCCTCCTCTCTCTTCTCTCCCTTTCTCCTTCACCCTTTCTTCCTTTTCTCTTCCTCCTTCCCTTTTCCCTCTTTCCTCCCTTTTTCTCCCCCCCCCCCCCCCCCCCTCTTCCTCTCCGTTTTCTCCCCTTCCTCCCCTTTTCCCCCTTTTTGCCATCCGTTGACTTTTAAATTCCTTTCATTATTCACTCCTAAACGCATTCAAAGCAGCGGAAAAGTGCCGCGAGGACCAAAACGGCGGCAAAACGTACAAAAAGTGAAAGGGACACGCAAAGGGTGAGAGGGGAGGGGAGCGTGAATTGGGAATGAATGGAAGGAAAGGATGGAGGGGGGGGCAGAGGAATACGGTAGGACAGGAAAAGGGTGATAAAAGGGGGAAGGGGATGGCAAATGGAGCGGAAGGGGGGACAGCTAGCGGAAGAAGGGATTGGCATGAATGGAGGGAGAGGGACGGGGGACAGATGGAAATGTTTCCAAAAGAGGGCGGGGGAGGGGGGTGATTGGGCCGCAATATTGGGCTGGGTAGAATGAGAGGAAAAGGCACACACAATCCAATCAACAGTCAATCCCACCCCCCCCCCCCCCCACCTCGCGAAAGGGTCAGGGTCATTTCGGCCGCAGGCTCAAATAAATGACCAGAACTCTTTTCTTACTAAAGTAGGTAAAGTACATTCGGTTTATCCTAAAGCTCTATGTGTTTGAAAGCTTTATGGGGCAGAAACGCCGGTGGCCCCCCGCGGTGCACCTCAAAACTCAGCCAGCCGAAACACAGCCGAGACATAACTCAGCCAGAAAAAAAAACTTTTGATTTTTATTCCAGAAAATTTCTAATCTTTTTTTAAGAAAATACAGAAAAATTCCTTTGAGTAATTCCGTTATTTTTTCAAACAAAAAGGTTAGGAATTTTCTGAAATAAAAATCCGTGGTTTTTTTTATTTTTTTTTCCGGCTGTTATGTCTCGGCTGAATTTCGGCGGCTGAGTTTTGTCCTGCTCCGGCCCCCCCCCGTTTTCCCTTTTTCTTCCATCCCTCCCATTTCCACTTTTTTTCTCCCGCTTCCTTAGTCATCCTTTCCCTCTTTTTTCCTCCTCCTTTCCCTCTTTTTTCCTCCTCCTTTCCCTCTTTTTTCCTCCTCCTTTCCCTCTTTTTTCCTCCTCCTTTCCCTCTTTTTTCCTCTTCCTTTTTCTCCCCCCCCCCTCCTCCCACTTGCCAAATTGTTCTGATAGGCGGTCACTGCGATGAATTCCGTCTCCGGAAAGTGTACCATTGTCCAATTGGCCACTTTCATTGAATAAATGTCGTTAGAGCGAACGATGTGAATGCGTGGCCGATATTTGTGCATGGAGTTCAACACAGTCTAAACATAGATGGACAGCGATTAGCATTCATTCCCTTTACAATGGTTAAATTTCATTTCTTCCGTTTGTGCCAATCCCTTCGGCATTTCTTTTTCTACTCTCTCCTCCACTCCTCCGCCCCCCCCCCATTCTTTCCTTCCCTTTTCTTTCTCATTTTAATCCCTTACCATTTTCTTTCCTACTCCTTCAATCACCTCAACTTCTGGCCATCCATCTTCCTGACAGGCCCAATGATTTGTTTCTAATTCGACTCGACAAGTTGTCGACGGGGAAAGGGGCCAAAGAAAGGAAGGAAAAGGACAGATTTTACAACAACGGCATCCATTCATTCATCCACACCCTCGGGGGAAAGAAAAGAGAGTGTAAGAGAGAGGAGAGAGAGAGGAGGCGGAGGGGGAGGGGGGCGAGAAGCAGCGGCACATTGAGAGAAAAGTGATCAATCATAGGCCGAAGGGAGGAGAGAAACAATCGTATCCACTGATTACTAAGCGAAAAAGCTGTGAAGAAAAGAGAAACAATCAGTCAAAGAGAGCGAATTTTGACGGAAAATGAATTTGGCACAGGCAAAAGGCGTCCGTCCCTCTCCCAAATGGCCCTTTGGTCGTGCATCGTTTGTTCCTTCCGATTGTCCCTCTTTTCCTTTCAGTTTCCATGATCATAGGAGAAGAGAGGAAGTGAAGCAGAGCAAAGAATTTAAGAAGCACCGGGGCGAAGAGAGGGAGCAGTAGCAGGAACATCAGCAGCAAAACAAATAAAAAGAGGAGAGATAAGCAAAAGAGAGAGAGGGGGGGGGGGAGAGGGAGGGGGCGAAAGGGAAAGGGAATGAATGGTCGTGCGACGTTGGCGCCCTTCCGAAAGAAAGTCTTATCATTGACAATCAGTCACCGAAAAAGGTGAAGAGAAGTGGCCAAACAGAACAAAACTTAGAAAGCAAAAAGAAAATGGAAGGGCAAAAAAGAAGCGAAAGAGAAAAGAGAGGAAAAGAAAAAGTGAAAATAGCACAAGAAGAAGCGACAAAGAGAGAGTGTCAAGAAAAATTTGTTTTTGTGTTTGTTCATAAGTGAGGGAAGCATCACCCCCTCCCTCCCTCCCTTTCTCCCGCCCTCCCTCTCTCCCTCCCCTCCCTTCCCTTTACCCCCTCCCACTTTTCTCGTCGTGCCCTTCAATTTTCTTGAGAGTGTAGCGCGGGAGGTCTCTCTTCTGCGCGACCTCCGTTGTTTAAAGGGACAAGCGGATGAAAGAGGGGATGAAGTGAGAGGAAAAGGGGGAGAAGAAGGAGGAGAGAGGAGAGAGGGAAAAGGGGGTGGGGAAGGTGGGATTAGTCGCTTGAGAGGGCGGCAAAAGGCAGTTAAAGAGGTGGCTGATGAGGCTGAGTGGAAGAAAAGCACATAAGAGCCAGCCAACCGGGCGGGGGGGGGGGAGACACGAAAATATTTGTCAAGTTGGAAGAGTGAACATGGGGGAAAGAGAGAGAGAGAGGGGGGGGGGAGGAGGAATTTTACGGTGGAAGAAACGGATGAAAATGACACGACCATTTGCAATTAATGACGAGAAGAGAAATAAATATGGAGTTAAGGGAAAATAATAGAGGAGATGACGAAGAAGGCGATGGCACAGCTGGCAACACATCCCAAGCAAAGAAAGGAGGAAAAAGGAGGGGTGGAACGATGATGGCACGCGCCATCCCATCCCTTCTCACTTCCCCATTAATGCTCTTCTTCGCTTCGCATTGTAATTAAAATTGCTTAAAAGACCCTCCCCCCAACCGCGCGCATCCGTCCCCCTTTCTCTTTCCCCTCCCTCCCTGTTCCCCCCTTCCCCCCCCCCTCCCCCCTTTTCCCCTCTTCCGCCACCCCACCGTCTCGTCATCGTTCTGTCACCGGCAACGACGATGACAACGACACACTCTCAATCAAAACAGTTGGCAAACAGCAGCAGGAAAGGGAAAGGACCATCCCTTGGCTTCCACTCGCCTCTCCCACACCCTCTCACTCTCACCACTCATCGCCGATCCCGAGAGAATTCACCCGGGGAAGGCGACAGGGCAAACACTTCCCCCCCAGGCCCACCGAATGGATGAGACTGTGACGGGTGGGCAATGGGTGTGTCCCCCCTCCCGGGTCCCTTTATTTTCTAGAGAGGGAGGGGCGAAAGGGAAAGGGAATGAATGGTCGTGCGACGTTGGCGCCCTTCC
Organism: Heterodera filipjevi; assembly: GCA_039877585.1. Lineage (NCBI taxonomy): Eukaryota > Metazoa > Nematoda > Chromadorea > Rhabditida > Heteroderidae > Heterodera > Heterodera filipjevi. The sequence continues at coordinate 1,524,252 of JBDPZO010000008.1, read as the reverse complement.
GAAAGAAAGTCTTATCATTGACAATCAGTCACCGAAAAAGGTGAAGAGAAGTGGCCAAACAGAACAAAACTTAGAAAGCAAAAAGAAAATGGAAGGGCAAAAAAGAAGCGAAAGAGAAAAGAGAGGAAAAGAAAAAGTGAAATAGCACAAGAAGAAGCGACAAAGAGAGAGTGTCAAGAAAAATTTGTTTTTGTGTTTGTTCATAAGTGAGGGAAGCATCACCCCCTCCCTCCCTCCCTTTCTCCCGCCCTCCCTCTCTCCCTCCCCTCCCTTCCCTTTACCCCCTCCCACTTTTCTCGTCGTGCCCTTCAATTTTCTTGAGAGTGTAGCGCGGGAGGTCTCTCTTCTGCGCGACCTCCGTTGTTTAAAGGGACAAGCGGATGAAAGAGGGGATGAAGTGAGAGGAAAAGGGGGAGAAGAAGGAGGAGAGAGGAGAGAGGGAAAAGGGGGTGGGGAAGGTGGGATTAGTCGCTTGAGAGGGCGGCAAAAGGCAGTTAAAGAGGTGGCTGATGAGGCTGAGTGGAAGAAAAGCACATAAGAGCCAGCCAACCGGGCGGGGGGGGGGGAGACACGAAAATATTTGTCAAGTTGGAAGAGTGAACATGGGGGAAAGAGAGAGAGAGAGGGGGGGGGAGGAGGAATTTTACGGTGGAAGAAACGGATGAAAATGACACGACCATTTGCAATTAATGACGAGAAGAGAAATAAATATGGAGTTAAGGGAAAATAATAGAGGAGATGACGAAGAAGGCGATGGCACAGCTGGCAACACATCCCAAGCAAAGAAAGGAGGAAAAAGGAGGGGTGGAACGATGATGGCACGCGCCATCCCATCCCTTCTCACTTCCCCATTAATGCTCTTCTTCGCTTCGCATTGTAATTAAAATTGCTTAAAAGACCCTCCCCCCAACCGCGCGCATCCGTCCCCCTTTCTCTTTCCCCTCCCTCCCTGTTCCCCCCTTCCCCCCCCCCCTCCCCCCTTTTCCCCTCTTCCGCCACCCCACCGTCTCGTCATCGTTCTGTCACCGGCAACGACGATGACAACGACACACTCTCAATCAAAACAGTTGGCAAACAGCAGCAGGAAAGGGAAAGGACCATCCCTTGGCTTCCACTCGCCTCTCCCACACCCTCTCACTCTCACCACTCATCGCCGATCCCGAGAGAATTCACCCGGGGAAGGCGACAGGGCAAACACTTCCCCCCCAGGCCCACCGAATGGATGAGACTGTGACGGGTGGGCAATGGGTGTGTCCCCCCTCCCGGGTCCCTTTATTTTCTACCATCGTTCCATCGCTTCTTGATCCTCCACAAATCGTCGATTGGGAATTTGATGGGGGGGGGAAGGTGGCCATATCGCATTACCGTACAAACACTTGTCGAATGGGATTATTTTGACGGTAGGAGAGATGGGAGATGAGAGAGAGACAGAGAGAGAGGGGGGGGGGGAGAGAGAGTGGATTTGGATGGGATGAGACGATGACGGAGGAGCCGAAGGGGGGGGGGGGGTGGGGGGAGGGGGGGGGGAAGAAGGGCAACGGAAGGGAGTGCCTTCAAAGGTGTGCCCAGCAGTGGTGGGTGTTTGGTTTGGTGTTTCACTCCGTTTTGCTGTTTGTTTGGTGCTCCCCCCCCCCCCCCTCGTCCCCCTTATCCATGTTTTTTTCTCTTCTTTTATTGGTCCCCCTGTCCTCACTTCTCCTCCCATCTTTCGCTTCTCCAACTCACAAATTCGGTACGGTTCGTAACGTTGTTGGTGACTTTGACCCGATGAAAGCTCGCCCCTTTGCTCATCCAATGCTCTCCGCTCGCCGGCGAGTCGGGATGGATGTGAAACGGCTTCTGCCCCTCCGGGTCCGCCTTTCCAGCAATGGTCCAGCGCGAGTTGTGAAATTTCCACCGGTTGTTGTCCCAAGGGGCGATGTCCTTAAAGAGAGAAAGTTTAAAATGATGGAAAAAAGACTGTCGGGTGGGGGGGGGGCGAATACCGGGGATTTATTTGTTGGGCTGGGGACAGGGGGCCCCGCGAGGGGAGTTACGGCATTGTGCCGCGCCGTCTTACCATTATCACGTAGTATTTTGCCTTCTTGTCCAATCCGCTCAGCTTGACTCTTATTGCGGGGAAAATTCGCCTGAAATTGAGGGACATTACGAGTTAATGACTTGGGATTATCCGCGACGACGGACAGCCCCGCAGGGGCACGCGTGGGAAAATGGGCAAAATGATAAAATCTGTTGCGTTGGAAGACATTCTGTGCCCCAGCCGCCCAATTGGTCCTTTTCCCTCAAGCAATTCTTCCCCGTTCCCTTCCCCGAATTAACAATCAGGTCATCCTCATCAAATGGGGCGGAAGGGAATCCCAACGCTCACAACCCGACGCCGCCGAACCCAAAAACGGAACCCCGAGACGAACACTGCCTGAGGACACTTAGTTCGCGCTTCGGCGGCGAGGCTAATCCAATTAAAGGAGTGCTCTCGCGGGCGAAACGGAAAATCCGTTCCCGAAAGAAAGAAGTATTCGCTGGGCTTTTCCTTCGCCTTTTGCGCTGCCAACACACCTTCCGCTCTTTGTGATGATCATTTCGTTGACCAATCGGTGGAATTTCTCCCACAAATCTTTTTCCTCAAGTTCCACATTAGGCGTGTCCTTGACTCCGTCCTCAACGAGTTCAATGGGAAAGGGCGGCCCAAAATTGGCAATTGGAATATGCGGGGCGGTGGAGTGGAGAGCGGCGGCAGTGCCCAAGTCGAAAAGGCCGGGCTGAGGAGGGCGGAGAGGGAGGGAAGGAAGAACACCTAAACGGAGCATGGGATGATAGGAAAACATTTGGGGAAGGGGGGCCGAACCGGCGGAGGTGGAGCCGAAAGAGCGCGGGCCTAACGAAGAAGAGGCAGCCGCGAGAAAGGGGGCGAGCAGTTCGGGACGGATGCTCGAGAAAAAGGCCATTTGGGCGAGAAAAGTGGAGGAGGAGGGAGAGGAGGAACACGGGGGAAGAAGGGGAAAAGACGTGGGGATGGCCAAAGAGTTGGCCGAATGTGCGGACGAAGAGGAAGAGGAAGCGGAGGAAGAGGACGAATTTACGCAAATGGGCGCCGGAGGGTCACATGGAACGGAGGAAGAAGCGCAAGGAGTATCAGAACGAGCTGCAGTGGGTGCCACAGGGGATGACGTGGTCCCATTGGTCAGTTTCTCCTCCTCTTTGATCAGCGGGAGAGGGGGACAAACGGAAAAAGAAGAGCCGTCGAGGAAATGAGCGTCGTTAGCCATTTGCCATTTGTCGTCGAAAAGTGCTGAAAAAGCGGAAGATTATTTAAGGGGCAAAAAAGAGGGTGAGGGGGGGGGGGTGAGATCAGTGACACCTCTGGGGAAGGACAAGGGGAAATGATAAAGAGGGAATGAATGAAGGAAGGCACCCACACGTCGGCGGGTGGGGAGGAAAGATAATGGTGTGATGCTGTGGAGGAGGAGGAGGCGACGATTGGCCCGTCGCCCTTCGGGGTAAAGGGGCGGGGCATAAAGGGGCAAAAGAGAGAGAAAGTGCGACTGGGAAGAGAGTGAGCGAAGAGAGGAGGGCGAGGGGTGCGAAGGGACAACACTCTCTCACAAAAGCAAGGCAGTCAATCTGCTTATGTGTTGGAGTTGGCGCGTAGCTTGACAGCCCGGGCGAATGAGAGAGAATGTGGCTAAGCGAGACAAGCAGACAGCGTGAGGGAGGAGAGAGTGCAAGCGAATCTTCGCCCATCTCCGATTTTCTCGCTGGTCGACAGCAAATTCGGGGCGGAGTTTGACGCCTGCGGGAAGGGAACGAGCAGATGCGGGCCCGCCCCCTCCCACCCGCCGCCACTTGTCGACGCCGTTGGGCCGGAGGGTGACGAAAAGACACAGGGAAAGGGTGACGAGGAAATACGGGGGGGGGGGGGGAGGATCGTACCCCCGCCTCCCGGCGCCGCTTTCTCCTGTGCCGCCCCTCTCTCCTCCCCCCCCCCCCCCCTCCCCCCCTCCTTTTCCCCACCTCCGTGTCTTTCTTTCATCAAGCCGACCGTCGGCTGTGAGATTTATGAGGAGCGCAACCGGAGAATCCCCCGGGGGTGGGATTGTTGGCATCACGGGAGACAATAATAATTCCATTGTCGGGCTCCCCCTTCATCCTTTCCATCGCTTCCGTCATTTTCATGCGATCGTAAAAGGACGACAGACAATCGAAGCGAAGAAATGGCAGGAAGAAAGAATGAATTGATGGCCAATTTTCCATGAAAGGCGGGCAATGGAACGATGTTAAGGGACCCGAGGGGAGAAAGAAAGGGAAGGGACCAACCGAGGGGACGGACATGGTTTTCTGTTGCCGAGTGAATGTGCCATTTGTGCAAATTCACTCCCCCTCTCTTTCTTTGTCTCGTCCATTCCATTCGCGCATCCCTTCTCCCTCCCCAATGGAAGGAAGTAGCGCCGAGGGGAGGAGAGAAGAGCATTTAGCAGGAGAAGGGAGGGGGGCGAGGGGGCAACAGACTGACTGATCGGAAGCCGAGCGCAAAGCAGATTAGAGAAATGGGGAGGAGGGAGGGGAGGGTATACTCTTCGGCCGGCCGAACAATCGCCTTATTCGGTGGCTCCGACGGCACATTTGGAGGCACCGAAGAGAGTGCTCTCTCATCCGATGGGCAAACAGTCGGAAAGAGTCATTAGCTCCTTCTTCCTTTTCTTCCTCTCAGCTCCCGTTGAGCAAAGAACAAAATGAGCCAAACACAAAAGTGGACGGAGAGAGTCAGTCACTCAACTCACACCCATTAGTGATGACCATTTCATTAAACTTTCATCTGATTACAAATAATTAAATTTTGGAGTTTTATTCAAAAAGGCAATATAACAATAATGAAAAATAACAACAACAAAAAACTGATAAAAGTGGCAGCTGTCGTGGAAAGAACATCCTTCCCTCTCCCCCCCCCCCCCCGCCCCCGGCGCACATATTAATTTTCTTCCCTTTAGCGGCTCCATCCAATTCATCTCAGCCAAATTTCACCGCTTGTATTTCGGGGGAAGAACATTTGTCATTTCTCTGCGGCGGGGTGGGAAGGGGAGGAGGAAAGATCAGAGGGATCAGTCGACCGACACTCGTCCATCCAATGGCCTAAGGGTTGTCCCCTCCCGCTTGTCCCATCTATCGGTCAACGAAAGAACATTACAACCGCTGATGGGCAAAGGGTCGGGAAGAGGCGGGGGGGGGGGGGGGGGAAGAGGGGAAGACTGAGATGGAATGGAAGGGTTGGATTAATGAGTGATGGTGGCGGAGTGGGTGAGATGAGTGGGGGAGGACGCAAAACAACATAAATCTGCGGGGGAGGGACAAGGCGGGTCATAATAGCGGATGAATGTTCTGGTGGGGAGGGGAGGGAAATCTCTCTGATCAGCAGCAGAAGGCGTTCACCGATCATTCGACCTTTCCGGCGCAGCCGCCGGTGCTTTTCCCACTTGCCCATCGTCAGTGCCAAAATGTCGGATGGACGAGCAGTCTCCCAATCCGCCGATGTCCTCCTCCGAACGGATGAGCATTCCGATGAGTGCTCGCAACACTTGGCCATGCCCGTTCAGACCATTGCCGCCGTCCGCCCCTCCTTCACAGTCAATCAGTGTGCAAATTCGCCCCTCCTCAATGAATCCGTTCGCCTTAAGCGGCGTCGTTGCCCTGTCCAACTCGCGCAACAACGCGTAAATGCCCTTCCGTCGAAGACATTGTCGACCGTGACGAGTGGCACAAAACTGAAGGGGGGGGGAAGGGGGGGGGAGGAGAGGTGAAAGGGAAGGAAGGAACAACAGCAGTAGGAACAATTCCCCAAGCAAACGTAGGAGGCGGCACATCCTTTGTGATTTTAAAGGAAGATAAAACAATGGGAAAGGGCGTAATTGGTGACTAATTGAGCGGTGAATGAGTGAAAGGGCGGGAGGGGGTGGGTGAAAGACGGACATGCGAGTTCATTTAGCCCCGGGGGATTCGCTCGTCGGTTGATGCCGCAAGCCAACCAACTCAGCCCCTGGGCAATAATGAGCAGTGACTGGAAGGAGTGCCCACCTGGTAAAGTGTGCACAACACTTTGTTACTGGTCTCGGCCGTGTTGTTGTGCTCCCTGCGCCTCTCCCAATATTGCAATTGGATCGGCAGAAGTGCGCTTTCGTCCTCGTCCAATTTGTCGTCCGCGTCGATCAGTGGCCACAAAAGTGCGCTCAGCAGAGAGTCCTCGTCGCGAAGCAGCAGCTCATGCAAATCTGAAATTGATTGGGGGGTGCTGAACTGAGCACAGTTTTGCCTTTCTCATTTGCTGTGTTCCCCCAAAATTTGGCAAATTTGTCGCTCGCATGGAAAGTGAGTAATGTGGAAAAATTTGCCCTTCGAAGGCTTCTCGAATTTCCCCATGACTTATCCCCTCAAATGCAAACATTGGCCCTCCAAAACAGTCAACGGCATATTCATTCTCCTCGCCCTTTCCCCTCCCCCCAGCGCCTCCGATTTGAGGGCAATCCCATGCCCTTTGCCCAGTAGTAGCACACCCCACCCCCCATCCATCCACACTTTCTTCATCAGTTTAAGGGCAGTGTTTGCCTTCTCGAAAAGTGGTTAGCATTTAGCCACCCACACAGCAACTGTCTGTCTGTCTATCCATGGCACCAACGAACGAATCAAAATGCCAAGAACACTCAATGAACGAACACAAGTAACACCACTTAATTTGCCACACAAAAAGCGACTCGAATCTCAAGCGGATTTTCGTAACTTTTATGTGAAAATAGTGGGCGCAACCGAGAGAACAAAAAGGAACAGAGAAAGCAAGTTGTGTTAATTATAGTAATTGGCCTTCTCCCACACGCCACCGCAGAAAATTGCCTCAAGGGCTATCGGAGGGAGGGGCCTAATTCGTTGCATTTGCCACCAAAAGTGCTTATCTATCGAATGCTCATCTCTCAGGAGAACGAACGAATGGGGGAGGGAAGCTATAAAAAAGGGGGAGGGAAATAAAAAAGGAAAAGTTGGAGAAAAAGAGAGAGGAGGGTGGGGGAGAGAAAGAAAGTTGACCCATCACTTAATGTTGGTTCATTAATCAGAGAGCAATGGCAACAATTTGTCTTAGTCATAAATTAAAAAGCGATGTAAAAGAAAAAAAAAATTGGTAAGAGTTAATAAAGCAAGAGGAAAAGAAAGGAGAAAAAAGAGAGAGAGAGGGAGGAAAGAAAAAAAGAGAGAGAGTGAATATTAAAAAGGAGGAGGGCGAGAGTGGGAAGAGAAGAAAAGAAGAGAGAGTAAAAGGAGAGAGGAGGAGGAAAGAGCGATCAAACGGCGGGTGCCGGTCAGATCACCTCTCAAAAAAGAACAGTCTCTCTCTGCCAAAACTGGATCGAGACCAATTAAATGTTGCCGAATTGAGCGGCGAAAAAATGCTACAACCGTCGGTGGTTGGGTTGGCTGTCCCTTTAAATGTTCGGTTTGACAAAAATTGGCGGAGGGCAAAGACTTGTCACAGCAGCAAAGTGATCAGCAGCAGCAGAGTCCGTTGTGCACACAGCACATTAATGAGACAACGATCTCGCCACGGCGATTGGGAGAGAGTCAACGAGCCGTAAACAAATTGACCGTCTAAATTTGTCGCCCAGACAATTGGTGAGGGGTGAGAGGCGACTTTTTGTGTTTTTTAACGCTGGGCACGACAAACGAATGCGCACCTCATTCAGCCACTGACGCTAATTTGATGCGATGGACGGAGTAATTGGCGGGGGTAAGACGAACGAACGGAGCAAGTGAGGCGTGAAGGATGAGTTAAGGGGGGAGGGGGGTGGCGAAGGGAATCTGATCGGCCTTATCTTTATCTCACACGACATGGGGGGGGGGGGGGAAGAACCATTAAAGGATGGGAGGGGGGGGGGGAATCCGTTGTCGCAGGGAAGTTCATAAAATGTAAATTAACTTTACTCGCCCAACCCCCCTTCTTCCCCGTCCATTTTACGATTGTTTGCCCAGGGCAAAGTCATAGTGTGAGACAACACCCACCACCCCCTCTTCCCTATCCCCCGAGGGGACGGAGGTGGGGGGAGGGGGGAAAGACCGTTAAATGTGCTCATAAAAATGGGGAGAGAGGGGGGACATAACCTGTTGAAGGTGATTGGAAAGACACTAAGAAATGAGGTAAAGCTGAAATTGATCGTAAGTGACGGAGGTTATTTTGGAAGAACGATGAGAGAGAGAAAGAGAGAGGGGGGAAACTTAAGGGAGAGGGGAAGCCTGAGGGCTGAGGGAGGGGGGGGGGAGGGGTTTCGCTTTAACGGAACGACAGATTGGTGCATTCACTTTTCATTTGCCAAAAAGGGTCCTTTTAATGGCATTTCCATTCATTTGCCTTTTTGCTTTTAATACAACGAACTCAGAAATCGTTACCGCTTCTGTTTTGTGTGAAGCGCTTAAAAGTAAAAAAGGCGAGGGGGAGAATCACCCCCCCTCCCCCACCGAAAGGACTGGCAATAAAGTGAGATGATCGGCGCAATAAAAAGGAGAGGGGGGGGGCAATGAAAGTCATCAAAAGTGCGCGCGAAGCGATTTTGGCGGGCGTAAAATGGCGCAAGTGAAATAATAAACAGAAAATTTTGCGAAAACAATGAAAAAGGGAGGCAAAAGGCAACAACAAAAGAGGGAAAATTGAAAAAAGAAAAGAAAAAGGGGAAAAAAGGAAGAGACAGCAGCACGGGAAGGGCTAAACCAAAAAAACAAAAGAAAAACCCCTTAATCCGTCACCTCCCACGGACAAAACCTCGAATTGCATCGTTAAAAAACATTTTTATGAGTTGTCAAATTTTTAAACTTAATGAGTCACAGATGGACATACCGTCGAACTTTGAGAGATTGAACAAAATGTTAAGCGCAGCAATTCGTCTTTCCGTCGGCACCTTTTCTCCCAAAAGTGCCACCAATTTGGCCAAATGATTGCTGACAATTTCAAAGCTGGCGGAATAGACGGTGCTCAGATTGAGCAGAAGGAACCCTAAAAAGGGAAGACAAATAAACGAAAATTCAAATGAAAAAATGGGAATACCAAAAAATGTTTCCGGCAATTCATTGGCATTTATTTTCTCGGCAATTTTCGGTGAAAGAAGCGAATCGAAAAAAAGAAAAAACATTAAACAAGTACAATAAATTTAAAAAAGTACCGAACATTCTGTCCATAAAATGAATGTCGTGCTTCGAAATTTGTTCAAAAAGTCGCAATGGACAAAAGCGGGACAAATTGGAGAGGAGCTGAACAGCAGAGACACATTTTGACGAATTTGAAAGTTGCAATTGCAAACACTGCTCAACGAGTGGGGCCGACTCCGTCAGTTTTTCTGCAATTTGTTGAGAATGGGTGGAGATGTTGATGAAAATGGCGAACAAAACGGGCAGAAAATCCGAATGATCAGTGCCAAACAGACACAAAAGGTCGTCAATTAATCCATCGGAATTGGCACCCCAAAAGTCCGATTCGGAGGAAAGCGAAAGCACCAATTTGAGGGCGGAAAGACGAACATCGGGGCGAGTGCCTGCGGAAAGAAATTGCCTCAATTCGACCTCCATTTAAAGTAATTCTAAAAAAGGGTTAGGTATTTTATTTATTACAAAAGGAAAATGTATAGGTTAACATAATTTTCAAAGCCGGTTTCTCCTCCGGCGGATTACATTTCAAAAAAACGCAAACCCACGAGAAAAATTGGAACAGAGACAAATGAGTCCGAAAATAACAACATAACACCAAAATAAGAAATAAATTTTGAATTAAAGTGAATGGGTATTAAGTACAGTACAAACAGTAGAACTCCACGGATACTTAACGCACAGTAAACTAACTATACACAAAAAATGATGCATTTTTCATAGTTCACTCTTCAGTATATTATATATGCAATTTTCACATTATTATCACGAGAATTTATTCGTAATTTTCTGTGAAACCGTTACTTCTCACCTCAATGATTCGTTTTTTTCGGATGTGCCGCGGGAAAGAGCTTATCCCCGGCATTGGCAATCCCCGGAATGCATACTGATGATGTAAAATATTGGCACCGCTGTTGTCCTTCTTCTCGACTTCCTTCTGCTGTTGAGATAAGACCAAAACAAACATTGACTCCAACCGGACAAAGTTACACCATCGCCTCCCCCTTCGCCCCTTCTTCAAATAAAAGTGCCGCCGCACGAGAAAAACCCTCCCCTTTTTTTTGGCATTTTTCTCGCCGCAAATCCGTTCACCCAACAACATTATCTGCTCTTTTGATCTTCGTTTATGTAAAGAAGCGAAATGATGTGAGAAAGGTCCTTTTTATCATAGCAAATTGAGCACATCGGACGCCAATTTGAAGACTTCGACTCGGTTCGAAATGTACTCGAGAATAAGCAGAATGCCATTTTGCTGGTCCAATGCCAAATTTGTCCAAATCCAAAGCGAAGTGCTGCTCCCAGCCCCATCATAATGGTGAAGAAGAGCAATCGGCACAGTCGCATCCTAAAATGGGCAACGATTAAGTTTGGAATTATAGAGGTATTGTGTCTATAATGAAGACATTGTCTTCAAATTGTGTACCTTGTCTACCAAATAGACAATTCTCTGGGCTTTGTTCAGAATCAAAAGTTTTCCCGATTGACTGACAAAAAGTGCCGAGTAATTGACGCCCTCCGGCGGTGTTAAATAATGTAGTACAGAGCCCTGTTGAAAAAATAATAAAAAGAATTGCCTGACCTCCTTTGAACGATATTTACGTTTTTTGACATTTTCATTATGACTGATCCGCATGAGACCAGCAAAGCGCCGGTGCCATCCCCGCAAATGAAGTTGCAAGTGTGCTGGGCCGTGTCGAGGGAAATGCTGCGGTCACTGTCATTGACCATTGTCACTGTTTTCAAATCATCCAATTCGAATGAGGCGATGTGCGTGCCGAATCGGCTGAGTGTATGGACCTAATTAAGGTCGGACGAGTCACAGACGGATGAGGCATCAAAGAGAGGGAGGACGGGGGGGGATGATTTATTACTAATTACATTTCCACTTATTTCGATTTTGCAATTAAAATGAAATCCATTTAAAGTATATTTTCCCGCTACTAAAGAGATTCCTAATTAGTTGGCCCATTTTCCCACCATTGATCCGTCCACTGTCAGTTCCTTCGCTGGCTCTTTTAGGTTCCTTTCCCGTAGCATTTTTCCGCTGGAAGCGTCAAATAAAATTAGGCGCCCAAAAGTGTTCTCCAAAATGACGAAAATTTGATCATTCACCGCCCTCAGACGATGAATTCGAATGCCCGTGTTCACTGTACGGATAAGGACAAGTTGGTGGCTGTCCCGAATCTCAATTCGACCATCGTCTTTTGGCAGGTACAAATGATCGCCCAACAATTGTATTCCCATGAATTTTCCCCCATCGGTTGGGCCAAATTGGGCAACTTTTTCCAAGGCAATATCCAAAGGAATTTGGGAAGAATAATGAGAAGAAGAAAGTGGAGGAACAGCAGTCGTGTTGAAGGAAGGAACGGACAATGAAATGGCACGGGGCGGTGGGAATGTATTTTGAGCACTGTCGTTGGAAGAAGTGACTTCGCCTTGCAATTGTTTTTCCCTTTGTTGCTGAATCTGTACGATTCGATGCCGTCCCTCAATCATTGAATCGGGCTGTTCAGTGACGACAATCAGCAGAACGGTGAGGGCAAGCAGAGCAGTGATCAGCAAAACTGTGATCAGGAAGAAGCTTTGGACGGTATTCTTTCGCTTCGACATTTGGGAGGAATTGAACAATTTTTGAGGGTAATTGCGAGTCAGAGAAAAGGGGGTCTTCGAGTCACCTTATCCGTCGATGAAATCAGCGGGAGGAGCAAAGGACGGTCGGTTATTCTTCCGCTCAATTCTCGGAAATATCGCCGCTGCTTCTTCTCTTCCCAATCGAGGACATTTCACCTTCGCTTGTCTTTTTCTTTTTTGCATTTTCTCCCGCTGTCACTCTGTGTATTCGTTTAGGGAAAATGAGTCCATCGGTTGAAAAGATCCCTCAAGTGATGATCAGTAGAGAAGGTAAGTGAAGGTGAAGTGCATCAGAAAACGTGACTGGACAATCCGACAGTGGACAATGCGACAAATGATCAAAAATATTAAATGTTTTCCTGACAAAAACAAAAGATTGGAACTTTCTTTTTCGATATTTCTGACACCATATTCTGATGAATTGAGTTTTGATCCTGGAATTCTATTTCCCATAACTTAGATTTCTGGGTCATATTCACTGTCGTATTGTCCACTTCAGAAATGCGCACTGTCGGATTTAGTACTGTCGATTGTCCAGGATCATTAGAATTTAGAATCAAAAAATTGGAAATTTAGAAAATTTATTGGCATTTTGTTGAGTTAACTTTTGTCGCTTTGGTTAAGTCGACATTTTGTCGGCAAATTTACCTTATTTGGCTCTTTCTACTTTTCTTGTTATAACAACAAATGATTTATTAATTTATCTTTGTAAAGCGGCTGCTTTAATTAATAAAATAAATACACAACTTTTTTGGAGTAGGGTGAAGTTCTTCATTTGCCCTCATTGTTTAAAGTCCAATGAAATCATGTTCCTCATCGGCGAGTACTTCTTCGACCGGTGACACAAGCATTAACACAGAAACAACAGAAGGTACTGTGATTTTACATCAAGAGCTTGCATTTTCTCAGAAAATGACTTTTTTTAGATGATAAAGAGAGTGGTGGAATATGCAGCCTTTATTGCCTCGCCAGTTGCCTCAGTGTTCCGACTGAACTCGGCTATGAGTTTCTTCGCCAGAAGAACCCTTTACTTCTGTCATGGCTGGCGTGAGACCGCCAATTGGCAATTTATATGAACATTGCTTTTCTCTTCAGCACTTTCTCCGATGGTGCCTTGCCATTCATTCGTGTTAGCTCTTTTGACAATGTTCCGTCCACCATTCTTTTTTATACAAAGGGTGCAAAAGGTATCCTTCCTCATTTGTTTCCCAGCCATTTATACCGAAAATTCAGTAAAAAAACCTCCTCCTCACTTTATCTCTCAACTCACCTGGTGCAACAATTCCCTTTTGGCTCTCGTTGTTCGTCACAGGTTGAAAAACTGACTGAATATACAAATTATAATTTGCTTTTATTATTAGTTTGGCTGCAAGTCATTTCAAATTGGTGGATGAGTCGAAGAAATGGATTGGCTATTGGGGGAGACATTTGAAGTCGCTGCAATACAAAACGTTGAAGCCCTTCCAAAAAGTTTTCATTTGGAACAGAGGAAACTGTTTCTTTGCGCTCCATCTTTTCAGGTCAATCATTTTCCTGGTGCTTTTCATTTGGGGCGTAAGGATCGCCTTTGGCTGCACATTTACGAGTTCATGCATCGCTTTGAAGGGGACCTCTTCTGCATTATGCCCGTCACTTATGTCCTTCCTCGTGACGCGAAAAAACTTCGTTTTTATTTAGCTGGCCAAACAGATCGCCATATCATTCTAAAGCCTGTAATTAGTGCCAATAGTAATACTTAAAATTAACATCATTTGTTCATCAGCCCGCTTCGGCCCGTGGCACCGGCATTAGCATTGTTTCGCGTTTTGATTTGGTTCCGCCAAAGGCTGCACTTGTCGCTCAACAGTAAATTTGCAAGTATTTCCCACTATTCCTTTTACTTAAGTTATATCAAAAGACCTTTCATCATCAATGGTGCCAAATTTGACCTGCGCATTTACGTTTATGTGAGTTACTCTTTTAAACCATTGTTCAATTTGGGCTCTTTTCAGGTCACTTCTTATGACCCGCTTCGTGTTTACGTTTATGACGAGGGATTGGTCAGGTGAACAAATAAAATTCTTAATTCACCAGTTTTTGGTTATTCTTGAGTTCTCATTTAAAGGTTTGCGAGCGTTGCGTACAGTTCGGCAATGTCCTCCTTCTCCAACCACTTCATACACCTCACCAATTACTCCATCAACAAACACGCGTCCGATGAGCCCGTCCCCAAATGGCGTCTCAGCGAGTTTTGGTCTTTTTTGGATACAAACGGTCACAATTCCATGCAACTGCGCGATGACATTCATTTGGTGGCACTCAAAGCAATTGTCAGTTGTGAGACATATGTCCGATCGCACTCTGCCCATTTCAGTGACTATCCATTCGTGAGGTGTGTTATTCAAAAATGTTTCCTATTATAAATTATTCGAAAATTAAGCCACGAATTGTACGGAATGGACATTTTGGTGGATGCGAACCTCCGCCCTTGGCTTATTGAGATGGTCCGTTCCATCACTTTTTCTTTTGCCTTGTTCGCCTTTCATTCCTTTTGCCTTCTTCGATTTTTACAGAACATTAGCCCCAGCTTGCACTCCTCAACTTCGCTTGATGTCGGCGTAAAGGCCCAGCTAGCACAGGACGTGCTCAATATGTGCGGGGTTCCATTTCCACTGTGGTGCGTTATCAATGATTAATTACGTTTAGCGTTTTCGTTATCGAGTATTTTAATCAATTTTTAAGTACGGACGATGGCTTTGGTTCATCTCTTTACTTTCGTACAAGAAATTTCACTGCGCACAAAACAGAAAAACACTTGAAGAAGGAGCAAAAACACCTTGAAATTTTCGTCTCAAAATCTGTAATGATTGAGGGAATGACTATTTGTGAAGTGAAATCCCAAACAAATTACAGGAGATAAGTGACGACATTTTGGAGGACTTAACTGATGCGGATTTGAGGATTTTAAGTGGGTTTATTATTTTTCGATTCCTATGTATCCAGTGAATTGGGTGTACCAATTTTCAGTCGAATTTGAGGACGAAATCTTGCGTAGAGGTGCTTTTCTGCTCATTTACCCCTCCTTCAATGCGCATTCTATGCTTTTTTTGCGTTGTATGAAGTCACCTCTCTATTCCAATCTTTTGCTCTCCAAATGGCAATCGCTTCCACCGGACGAACGCACCTTGGGCATTAGTCGGCTTCGCGAACTTTGCTCATTGGGCGTGCACATAGCGAAAGAAATGGTGGAGAAAGAAAAGGATAATGATGAAGAAGAGCTCAACGAGGGGGAGGACAAGCAGTTCAGCAGAAGGGGTGGGGAACAACAGCAGGACGACAAATCATCGGACGACGAGCCGGAGAAATAGCCAATTTGATAGTTTTTAATCCCTTTTCAATTTATCATTTTAAACCTTTAATATTACAAAATTGCTTATGTAGCTTCATTTATTAGGGTTATAAATGACATTTTTATATGTCCCCCGGTAGACTGAAACTGACCAAAGCTCGTCAATTTTTCTCTAACCTAATTCATCGAAAGTGCCATCAAAATATTTTCTTGTGTTATAGATGAAAATTTTTAATAATGTTAATTTGTGTATTTTTGCTTTTACATGTTTAAAAATACATGGATTTATTTTTTTCATTTTGTTACAAATAAAGAGAAAATATTTCTTAGCTTATGATTTTCCGGCATCTGCGTCGCTTTTTGGTAGCGAGCCATCGTTTGCTCCCATCGGGGGCCTTTCGAGTTGGGCGACTTTGTTCGATTCAGTATCCTAATAAAAGCGGAGGTCTG
This sequence comes from Heterodera filipjevi, assembly GCA_039877585.1. Lineage (NCBI taxonomy): Eukaryota > Metazoa > Nematoda > Chromadorea > Rhabditida > Heteroderidae > Heterodera > Heterodera filipjevi. Next base: position 1,508,678 of record JBDPZO010000008.1, on the reverse strand, counting down.
CCATCCAAATTTGCTGAAAATTGTTTGGTAATTGCTCAAATGCCAATGGGGTGTGGACGGGGTAGTGAAAGGGTGTAGAGTGCTTCATAGGGATGGCAGCAGATCCAAAAATATTTTCGGAATTCCGGTCTTTATAAAAATTCGGACTTCCGATAAAGAATACCGTAACTCCTTCCATCTCTGGTGCTTTTTCTGTTATATGTTTTTTGTTTTGTCTTTTCCTTAATAAATAGGGCCAGCATCGATATTTCTCGACACAATTCGATGGTTTGAACGTTTTTGAACTTGGCTCTGAGGAAGACTTTGACGGTAAGAGATTAGAACGAAATTGCGAGAAGGCGAAAGTGAAAATCTTGTTAGATCGCGTTCTCCAAGCTCAGCAACCTGTTATGGTCCAGTTTTACGCCGATTGGTGTGGGCCGTGTCAGAATTTGGCACCGAGAATTGAGGCCAAAGTGAATGGACAGGACGGAGAAGTAAGTTTAACCCGGGGAACGAAGGGGGGGGGGAGGGAGGGATCATTCTTTAGATTTTTTTTTATTTGAGGTTCTGTTGGCAAAGATTAATGTGGACAGTTCCGTTGGTTTTCTTGCGGGTCAACTCGACGTGACTTCTGTGCCTACCGTTGTAAGAAATTGCATTTATTCCATTTGATAAGCAGGGATGCACTAAAATCATGAATCATTCATATGAACAGAAATTCTTCGAGAAAAATTTATTATTGTTTTTCATCATATTAAAAAAATTAATTTTTTTTTTTTAAATGACCAAAAGTATTCATTATTTAGGTCTTATTCCACTGCTATTTCGGGGAGGGGGAAGGGTTGAATGACTCTATGTTCCCTTGGTAAATTTACATACATTTTTTGCGGATTAAATTAATAAATTTAATTCTACTATTCATGAAAACAAAATTCACTAGGAGGAACTGAGAAATTGTCACCAAAAAAGCATTGAAAATTCCATTTTTTAGGTGTGTTTCCACAACGGGGAAGTCGTTCATCGTTTTGAGGGCGATGTCGGTGAGTAAAAAAGCGTCAAACTATAGAAATGAAAAACTTAATTCATTCTCAATTTTTTTTTTCGTAAATTAAGAGGATTCATATTTGGACGAAGTAATTGCGAATTTGAAGGAGGAAGACTCAGAAAATGGTTAAGAAAAAAGTTTGTCCATGTTGTTGCTTGTTTTGTGAAATATTTCATTTTATTATTTTAAAAATTGAATTAAAAATTTTTTACGATTTTAATTCAATTAATATTAAATTGGATAACACGGCCTAACTATTTACATTATACAACCAACAAATTTGATTTTTTCCCCCGGTACCGTGGGAAATTTCGACCGAGACCACTGGGTTTTCCAGTCTTACAATGCCAATGCCAACCTTTGCAGAACTTTTCGAACTCAGTGCAACAGGTAAATTCGTCATTTGTTTAACAAGTAATGCTCACCTTCGACTGTTACAGATGTTGTTCTGATTGTGCTGTTCGTCTACGTCATTTACAAATTGTTCTTCAAGCGTCAACACGTCGTCGTCCCTTCTGCTGATGATACGACAACGGAAAAAGCGGTTGCACCGCTGAACAAACAGAACATGACGGTGGAGCAGCTGAGACGCTACGACGGAGTGCAGGACGAACACATTTGTTTGGCAATCTGTGGAAAAGTATGTTGTTTGTAGTCCCCTTTACAAAGTGTGATATTTAAAAGTTACTTTGACTTACATTTTCAGATTTATGACGTGACAATGGGAAAAGACTTCTACGGGCCCCCCGACGGGCCTTACGGAGGTGAACGGAAAAAACGGATATTTACTTGGAAATCGTGGGAGATTAATTGGATAAATTAATGCATTTATCTTACAAAAGAGTTGTGAGAAAAACAAAAATTTATTCGATTTAGCTTTGGCCGGACATGACGCGACTCGTGCCTTGGGCACAATGGACATAAAGCAAGTCAGGGAGGAGTTCGACGACCACACCGGGATTGACCCATCAGATTTGGAAGAAGCGAGAGAATGGCAGGAGCGACTAGCAAGTAGGTTAATCCGAAAAAAAGCGAAAATTGACTAACAATAAGAGCTATAGTGATGCCGAGGGGCAATGAAACCGATTTGTTTTGCCATTGCATGTTACATTATTAAATGCATTAGTCACTTTTTAACTTCCAGTGAAATACCCGTTCGTTGGTCGACTTTTGGCTCCTGATGAACTCCCGATGGATTATGAGAATACCGCCGAAAAAAATGACGGAAAAAGCGATGCGAATTAACATTCGGGCTTGTTTGGACAAATATGCCTTGCATCAAATCTTATAAAAAGGAACATCGAAAAATAAAATTTGGAATGTATTGCAAATGTTTAAGTACCGCAATACTCTTTTAGGACACAATTTTCGGCGATCCTTTTTATGGATATTTCTATTTCATTCCTTAAGAAAAGATTGTGGATATTTTTTTTTATAAATAACAATATTTTAATATTTCTATCGCTATTATGCGGCTTAGGCCTATACACTGTGCGTAATAAACCCCTAGAACCAGTTTCAGAATTCATCGCAGGCACACTCCCAGCTTGTTTTCTATTTTAATTATTGTCTTTATAAAATTATTCGAATATATAACCGGACAAATTGTATAAATCTGCACATCAAGGGTCACATTACTATTAGTTATTTAGGGAATGGACTTAGAGATTCATCCGGCATAGGCATCTTTTTACATTTGTCACTGTTCGTTCACCCATTCGACGGCGTCGCTGCCCCTTCGCTTCCCTTCCCGCTCCTCTTTTATTTTGACTGTTATTTTGTGCACCTCAACACTTGGGCCTTTAAAGGGGCGAATATGACTCAGAAAATATGTTTTATCGGAAAAATTAACTCACAAAATCCAAGCCCTTGCAAAAAAAGAAACATCGCCTGCATTATTTCTATCGGCTTGTCGTCTAACGCAAGGCCACAACTGTCGGACATCTATAATATCTAGGATAAAAGGGAAAAATTCTTTCCGTAGTCACAGACTTTCATCCATTCCGATATTTTTGGGCTGAGTTGTGAATTAACATAAACGGATTCGTCGACAAAGGCCGAATTTATGCCGACAATTTGCAAAACGGGCACTTTGAGCAGAAAGTCTGAGGTGCTTTTCGGGTCCCGAAGACTCAAATCATTTCGGCTGAATATTAAAAAAAAAAAAATCTTTTTGTGATAAAGAAAATACTTGAGAAACGCCTCAATGAAAAGTGCCAAATTCCACGGATTCGGGTGGGTATAGAAATAATCGCGGTACTGATGCACAATATCCGGATTACATTCCTCCAGATGTCTTCCTTAAACAGAATTACTTTCAGAAGGTTGGTCGTTTTTTTTTGGTACCGAAGTGGTGCCACATCAAATAATCCACCGTGAAGCGAGTCATTTTTTCCGAGCGCAAGCAATTCACGTTCCACTGAAAAACAAAAAAGCGTTTTTTCAGAAGCAAACATTTAATGTCACCCTTTGGTAGGCCCATTCGACCCATCCAGCCCTTTGGGAAGTGGCATTGATCAGAATGAGCGCATCTAACAGATTTTGATGACTCATCTGAAAGCGGAAACGCATGGATTATTTTATTTTGTTTCCAACAAAACGCACAGCAAAGCGAAGCAAAACATTGGCACCTGCGCCAATACCAATGCCAATGAATGACTTTAACCTGAACAAACAGAGATTAACAGAGCAAATTTCATTCGAATAAATTACCCAAAATGTGAGACGACGTCACTGACAATATTAGCCAGCCCATCCATCGTCGGATAATGGAAACAAAAAAGACAAGGGAAAAGTTTCCAAAATAAACGACTTAAAAGTATCAATACTTTTCCGGCAATTTTTTTGCTTCCGTTTCTTGTCCCGGTGCATTTATATTGTAGACGCAAAAATGATCCGTCAGCTTAGAGAAAGTTTGGAATTGGAAGAAATTTTCAAAATTGGTGGTCGCATTAAGTCCAATGTCGTGAAAGGTGACAATTGGGTAACGCTCGGTCTTCCCGTAAATATTCACTTTGACAGAGCCAAAAGCGGATGTCTCCACAATTTCCTTAAAGGATTTGTGTAACAAAAAATTTATAATTATTAAGTAAACAAACTTCGGAATCACTCAAATCATTGGGTGGCGGAACGAAGGGAAAAACGCCCATTTCGATAGAATTTGGAACATCCATTTATAAATTTATTCCTTATTTATTTATTTATGGACAGGACTTTTTTTTATATTAGAAGAAGGGTTAATTAAAATATTAAAATAAAAAAGTAATGCCAAAATATTTTACTATATTTTTAATAAGTATTTAAATAAAAATAATATTTTCTTTTAAACTTTTCCATTTTCCCACGGTTTCTTATGTTTCATTTTCGCTTTCTTTCATTGCTTCCCTTTTTGGTTTTTGTTCCCAAAAGTAAGCTTAACACTTCTCAAATGTCTTCGTTTTTTCTCCGTTCTTTAGCTTTTTGCCAATTCGGATTTCCTCCGAGTGAAGGCGATTACCGTCATTTGTACCCGCGGCTGTGCGTCGCCATTAAAATCAATGACAATGATCATGTTCTGTCCTATTTTATGGGAATGGTGGAGGATTTACGCTGGCCAAAGGTTCTTTTCTTTTTTCTCTGATTTATAAACCAGTTTTGCTAATCATTATAAACTTTTAAGGATCGGATGCACATTCTCTTCCTTTCATCCCAACCAAATTCTATTTCGGAGTGCGTTTTGCCCCCATTGAATGCCTTTGCATTGTAAAATTTCTTTCAGATGGATGGGTCGATTTCCCCGTGGCTTTTATCGGCTTATTTTGCTCAAAGATAAATTCGAAAATTGGCGTGAGGAGGCACTTCTCTTCGGTCGGTCCAACTCCTGTGCTTTTTTGTTCATTACGGACTCCGACTGTTTCCTTTTGCGCGATTCCCTCCGCCAATTGGTGTCACTTGAGAAATTGGCTGTGTCCCCTCTTCTCATTTCTCCGTCCGGCGGTCAGTCGAATGTTCACGGTTTACTTGGCGACGAATTTGTGAACAGACAGAACAGAGAAATCGTTCGGGTCGGTTGGAGACTAAAATAACAGATTGATTACAAAAATTGAATGTTATTTACCGATTTAAGAGCCCCACAATTCTTTTAGGTTTACTACTCAAATGGGCCCATTTTGATCAATCTGAGTAAAATGGACTCCTCCTATCTGACCTTTGACCAGGAAAACATCGTCAATTATCGCGGCACTGGCGATCCAATCGATGTTTTCGCCTTTTCCGCTTACACAATGAATATTCCGATATTCTTCAGCAATTTGCACAATTACGGCTATTTCATCAATTCAAACTCTCTGAGCAAAAGCGAACATATTGCGGTTGTAAGTCTTCATTTTACTTTGAAGCAGTCAATCATTTGTTTGAGTTTGGCACTTTCTTGGCCGATTGGGTCTCAAATGTTGGTCCCATGCCTTTCCCTGTGTCCTACGTTTTACAGCCGTGGTACCCTGTGCCGGTTAAAGTAAAATAAAGCATAATTATTTTATAGTTTCAAAAGAAACTCAACTTATTTCAGTTTGGCTTCGATCAAATTTATCTTATCAATCTCCGTCGGAGACCTGAAAAACTGGCAAAAATGCGGGAAGTCTTTCGCCTCGTCGGGTTAGACTTCAGTCATTTCGAGGCAGTTGATGGTCAAAATTTGACGGAAAATGAATTGTCGGCAATTCGTTTTTTGCCCGGATTCGAAGACCCCTATTACAAAAGGCCGATGAAAAAAGGCGAACTTGGCTGTTTTTTGAGTCATTTTAACATATGGGAGGAAATTGTGAGAGATGGGCATCAAAGGGCAATTGTATTGGAGGACGACGTGCGATTTGCGCCAAATGGCACATTAATGTGAGAAGAGAGGGGCACAACAAAAGGAAAATACCGAAAAGAGAGGTTTTAGTCTGCAAAAGATCATGGAAGATTTGACAAAGACACGCTTGGAATGGGACCTGATCTATTTGGGCAGGAAGCGAATTGGCACTGGCGAAGCATTTGTGCCGGGTAAGCACTTCTAGGATTGGCACTATAAATGGTTTTGGCATTTCATTTCTTCAAAAATTACACATTTTCCCTTTTAGGCCATCACTTTCTGAGCACTGTCGCCTATTCCCATTGGACGCTCGGCTACGCCATCAGTGGCAGCGGTGCTCGCAAATTGCTCGCTGTCCGTCCGTTGGAGCGACTGCTGACACTCGACGAGTTTCTGCCCATTATGTACAATCGTCACCCAAATGCCCAATGGAGTGCCCACTTTTCGCCACGTGACCTCCGCGCTTTCGCCACATTTCCATCTGTGGTTGAGCCTGAGCGGTACACCAATCAACCGGGATACATCAGCGACACGGAGGGGTCGGAGGTGGTGGGGCAAAAAATCGACGACGTTGGCGCAGAAATTGGGGGCGGAGGACACGCATTTGGGAGAAAAGAAGAATTGTAAAAGCAATGGGACAGACTCATTTTGAAAAACAGCTTTAACCCATTTTACCGTGCCATAATCCTTCCCCCTTTTTTTTGTCATTCTTTCCTATGTTTTCCCCTTCAAATACTCGTGCCTTTCTTTTTCTTTTGCTTTGTGCCATTGTCCCAATTAAATTTGATTTCCATTATTTTCCTTTTTTTCAAAATAAAAGAACAATAAAATGTCTTAATGTTTTCATAATTTGCAATTGTAACAAAATTTTCCTTTTGAAAATCAAATTAGAGAAAAAGAATAATTTTGAAGTATTTAAGCTGTTATTTGATGGGATGTGTGAACAGTCGCGTGGATGTCGAAGCGGAAGGGCACCAATACAAAATAAAGAGGAAAATTGCCAACGGGTCAGTTGTATACTGTAAAGGAATGACAAGTTACGGTAAAAGGGCGATGACATTCAATTACAATACTATGGAATGTAGAAAAAAAGAACATTATCTTTATTTAAATAAAAATAAAAGTCCAAAAGAAGGGAAAAAGGCCGCTTATACTTTTGGAATGAAAAACATGAGAACCAAGAACACAACCTCCACACCACAAACGCAGATTTTATGTTTTAGTGGGTTCAGTCAAATCTTTTTGGCAGAAGACGTGGAATCGGGCGAGAAAGTGGCGGTCAAAAAGGTGAGGGGGGGGGGATACGGTAACTGGGTATTATTCGTTATTTTTGCTTATCATTGAATACTTGTCAAGATCGTGTGCCATGGGCCTTCTGAGGCGGACCGCGTACGGCGAGAGATCGGAGTAAGTGATTTGACGAGGTAAGGGCAAAACAGTCGTAAATCAACGAATCAAAATCAAATCGCAAGAATTAAGTAGTGTTCACGTTTCTCGGTCTGTGAAAAAGAAACCGAAAGTTTCTTAAGGCAGCCATTCCCTGAAGAGTCTTGACTTGGAACTGAATTGTCTATTTCCACCTGCTGGACTCAATCGTCCAATCTCAATTTGACTTGCCAATAGCGACTAAATTCACCTGATTGCCCCTCAATTTCACAGTTTTTGTTACGTTTTGCAAAATGTTCTGAGCACATTCTGTGCCTGTTGGCAGTTGCGGAAGAACAGTCCGTCAACTCGTCCCCCCTCTTCAACTTCTCCCTCCTCTTCCCCTACTGCAAAGTGTGCCGTCCTCCGTCCCCTCACTCTTTTCATTGTCCCTCATTTTGTTTTTTCTTTTTGTTCAGATTGGCAGTTTGAATGACGAACTCGTTCTGCGGAGTCAGTCCAACGATTATATGAGCCAACAGAGAGTGCTTTTTCTGTTCCGACAAGTAATCCTTTGTCGGCACTATTGGCACACTTTTGCCGTTTCTTCTTAATTGGTCGTTTAGATTTGTTCTGCCATCGAAGTGCTCCATTCCGACCGTCCGCCCATTGCTCATAGGCATTCATTCGGCCAATGCTTAGTCGGAGACCATTCCGATCACTTGCAGGGACTTGAAACCGGCCAATCTGATGTTCCGCGACTCCCAAACACTTCAGCTCATCGATTTCGGCTCGGCCACTGAGTGTCCCCTGCGCATTGAGGATGCCCGTGACAGCCGAAGGGTTTTGGACGAGGCGGCCGAACTTTGCACAATGTGTGCCATTGTTTTAATTAATTTGCTATAATTTTGGTCACAATGTAGGCCCTATCGGGCGCCTGAACTGTTCATCTGCGAAATTGGCGCAGTGATTGGGGAAAGTGTGGACATTTGGGTGAGTGCCGTCGGCATTTGGCTTTTTGTTTAAATGTCCAAAAAGTCTCTCGGCTGTGTTCTATTCGCCCTTTGTTACTTTCGCTCGCCATTCGACGGCGTCCACGAGAGGGGCGACAGTGTCGCGTTGGCTGTTCAATCGGCGAAGATAAATTTCGACCCGACAGCGCCGTAAGTGTTTTACAAGTCGTAGTGGTGCATTTTGATTGAAATCAAAGAGTGCTAACTTTGGACAGCTTCGACCGACACATTGCCCAGCTGATCCAATCCATGGTTTTGATACCACCTTCAGAAAGGCCGCACATATCGCAGATCAAAAAACGGGTCGAACAAATGCACAATTCCGAAAATATTGCTAATGAAGGGAAGGACAAACGGATGAATGGAATGAACGAATGAATGTTTCCGTTGTGATCTCTCATCATTAATTTCTTTTGCTTCAAATTAGCCTTAACTTTTTGTTTCTAATTGTAAATAATGTAAAGTTTTTTTTAAATTAAAGCATCCTTTTGTTAGCCTAAATGTGTGTTTGGCTGATGCCAATTGGCAATTGTCCCTCCCCACCAAATGATCGATTTGCCCTCTTCCGCCCTTTTTATTTGATATTTCCTTCCTTTCGTTTCTCCATTTTCTTCCCAATGTTTTCCTCTTCCCAAAATCCCAAATATTTGCGGAATAGACGCGTTTCCTGCAGCAGTTCATCCCAACCGGCGGAAGAAGGGGTAGGGGCGCAATTGGCACGGCGACAGTCGTCGCTGAAGGGACTGTATCGGCGACGATGGAGTGACGGGGCGATGGGGGAGGAGGACGCGTCATTGGCATTGGCGGAGGACGACCAATTGGCCACAGGGCGCGGCAGGGGCGAGGAGCGGCTGCAGACGGCGGGACTGCGTCAGCAGGCCCTGATCGGCCTTTTTTGTTGGTTGGCCGTGCTCTTTCTGCTCGCTTTGCTCCTTTTGGTGGTCCGCAAAAAGGGGACAATAAATGCAAAATAGCACAACTCATTAGTCTCTGATCACTTATCAAATCACATATTTTTTAGTTATCCATTTCCCTCAGTTTGACTCACTCCGATCACCCAATTTTTAATTTTTTCTGATCACTTTCTTTTTTAGCTTCATCTTTCTTTGGTCTCCGTTTTGCAAATGTCGCCCCAGGGAATGCGTGCCCTGCGCCTTTTCACCTATGAAAATGCCAAAACGGGTAGAAGTGAACCCGCGGTTCATTTCACGGCCAGCGAAGTGCACTTGGGCAAGGTGGTGTCTTCGTCAGGCAAAGTGTTGGGTGCGAGAGAAAGTGAGGTCATAAAAAATGGCACCATACCAAGAATATTGGCATTTGTTTGGCTTTCCGTGGTCAGATGATTATCCGCGGGTCGCGCATTCTGATCGGAACGGGTGGCGATGGGGCGCAGAACAATGGCACACTTCTCATTTTGCAAGAGGGACAGTGCCGAGTGGAGGGGGCCGACCAATTTCAGGTCGGCACTATTGGCACTTTGGAGTCCGACCACGGCCTGCTCCTCCTCATAAAATCAGATCAGACAATCAAATACCGGCAAAATTTTGTTCAATGCTCGTAACCCTCCGGTGGGCATCGACCGACGCATAAAACGCATTTCGGCACGGCATATCGTCACCAACAAACTCCGCTCGCCTGTTGACGAGGTGAGATGAGAGAAAACAATAAGACAAAAAATGACGAAATTTTGCTAATGAAAGGAATTGCGAATGGCGGGCGAGGACATCACTTTGAGGGGCAACGAACGCATTCGAATGGAAGCGAAACGACTGAACGGAAGTGCCAACCGAATTGGCATCAAAACGACGGTCTGTTGGCATCGATGCCGAGCCGACTGATCCGAGAGGATTCTCGGCCCATTTCCTTCCTTAACATGTTCCCTTGGCTCCTTTCCTATCGTTTTTTGGCCACCATTTGCGTGTCTTTCTTTTTCAGGACGATGGCTCCATTCATTTTGCCTCTCCTCGCATATTTTTCGGCTCCAAATGGCACTCCCTTCCCATCAGTTCCTCTCCTTCTCTGACAGCTTCCGTGGACGCTTTTCGCGTTTGTCTATGCCAAAAACGACCAAAATTGTTTCTGGTGCCCGGAAACCGCCCGTGCGGTGCATCTTCCAAAATTTGTCAATGATCGGATAAATTGGTTGACTAATGGTCAATTATGTATAATCTTGAGGATAAATGTGAATATGAAAAATGTAATTTGGCCATTTCTGTGTTATTTTAAAGGTCAACCGGCGGACGACGCAAATCAATTAATAAAGACAGCTAATTTGCTGACCTTTTCATTATAATTATTCAAGTTAAATGATTCATTCATCCAATTCATATTCCTTCGCTAATTGCTAACATTTCATTTTGCAATTCCTTTTTTCTGTAAAATGTTTTGATGAAATCTAATAGTTTTTTCAAAGGGCACCCCTCTGTGTCCATTCGGCACCCTTTTCACCCCCCCCCCCCCCCGCCGTCCCCTTTTCTTTTCATTTCTCCGTCATGGCCATTCTTCCCCCCCCCACCCCCATTTATCGATTCGCATCTTTCCCTTTTGCTTTCTTTCTCTGTTGTGCCTTTGCCTGCGGCATTTCGCCGCGGGGAAAATGCCTAAGGACACTCTTTGACAGGCGTAAAGTGAAAGGGAAATGAAGTGAAGTGATGTTGTTGTCCATGTCCATGCATTTGCCATTGTTTGAATTGGAGGAATAAAACAAATTTTGAACTTCTGCCGAAGGGATGGAACCGATGAACAAATCGACGACGAACAGAGACAGTGCGGTAAATGGGGGGGGGGGGGGAAAGAGTGATAATTAGTGTCCATTAATTTAATGAGTCACTTCTATCGTAGGATGATCCATCCGTGCGTATTGTAAGCAGAACGACTGTCGGACAACGCGTGCTGGTCAATGGACACTTTGGTGGAGTCTTACGGTATTTGGGTACTGTGGCGGGCAAGCACGGACTGTACTGTGGGGTGGAATTGGACCAGCGGGTGGGCAAAAACGACGGAACGTACGGAGGTAAAGAGGGGGGGGGACGAAGGAGAGAAAATTGGGCGGAGAGAGGGGGGGGGGGACAAGAAGGGATAACAGACAAAAGGGACAATCCCCGCCGCAAATGTTCGCCAATTAAATCGCTTTCTGTCCCAAGGAATTGCCTATTTTGAGTGCCCCTCTGACCACGGCATTTTCGCGCCCACTCACAAAGTTCAGCCCGAATTATGTGTCGATGGCAGCAGACCCATTTCGACCACACCAAAAGGAAATCGGAAGAACGAGTGGAGGGCCAAAGAAGTGGGTGGACGATGATTGGCATAGCATTTCTCATCATTTTGGTGATTATCGATGCCTTTTGTTCAGCGGATGACTTCTTCCGTGCCTCTGCCCCCGGGCACTTCTTCCACCGTTACGCCTCCCTCCGGCGCTTCCCCTCCCTCCTCCTCCCCGTCCTCCTCTTCCGCTTCTGCTCGTCCTCCGCCACTTGTCCCCCCTCTTCCGCCCATGGATTGGTCTCTCATGTCCATTGGCTCAACAAATTCCGATGGATCCGTCGCCGCTGCTTCAGCTGCTGGTCATTTTGTGAGTTTATGCCCGATGATCATAACAATTCGTTCCCTTCCAAATGGTTCTCGTTTCCTCCCTATTTTATTGCCGAATATTTGGCGTGCTTTTCTCTCCCTCTCTTTCTTCCCTCTCTTTCTTCCCTCTCTCTTCTCTCTCTCTCTTCCCCCTCTCTTCCCTCTCTCTTTTCTCTGCTCTCTCCTCTCTTGTTTCTCTCTCTTCTCCCTCTCTTGTCTCTCTGTTCTCTCTCTCTCTCTCTCTCTCTTTTGCTCCAACCAATGAAAAGTGCGACGATCAAAATGAAATGAATAAATAATTGCACATAAAAACTGATAGATCAGCAGCAATAAAACGAATAATGAATTGAGTGGGTGAATGAAAATGTTTTGTCGGGTTTTCATCAAAGGCAAAGGGAATGGCAGCAGAAAAAGGGGAAAATGAATGAGAGAAGGGGGGGGGGGGGGGGGAGGGAAGAAAAATAGGATAGGAAAAACTGGTGGACAAGGCGAGGGGGCGGATAGACTGGGGACATAGCGAAAGGGGGCGGGGGGGGGGCAAAAGGGGGACGTGCAGCAGCGGCAGCTGTTCACGTCCCTCCCCTTTGGCCGGTGAATAAAATGTTCGTTTCGTTTTCATCTCTTCACGGGTCAACAATCAATCATTCTTTTGTCATGCCAATTCCTCCAAATCGCCGCTCCTTTTTTGTTTGGATTAACAAATGCTGTCCTCCGTCCTCGTGTCCATGCTCATCCCCGCGGGGGTCGTTCGTTCGTCCGTCTCTCCGTGACCATTTTTCCCCTTTCCTTTTCCCTTTGCTCGTCGTCTTCGCTGTGTTTGTCGTTAATGTGTTGTTATGTACAGTTTGGAATTGAGAATAAATAGCGCAACATAACTATCACGCAATTGATCCCATTTGGATAGGTCGTCCGTCCGTCGTTCGGTCGTCGTCATTTTCCTCTGTCGAATTTTGCGGTTCATCCATCTCCCCCCCGCTCCCCCTCCCCCTCCCCCTCTTTCGCCAATGCATTGCCAAAATAATCTGTACCTCCCCCCCCCCCCCCCCGCATTTATCCGTCTGTCTCCATTTCTCATCATCAAAACTCTCGCCAATCACTGTCCGTCCCCTTTTCTTTCGTCTCTTATAATTCAACTTTCTTTCTCCCTTTTTTTCCCTTCCCTTCGGTCTCTGCCATTTTTTAGCAAATGCATTTCTTCTTCCATTCTTTCCATTTTCATTCAGAATATTTTCGACGATTCACTGATGGCCAATTCCCAAGTCACCTACACTGTTTTCGATTCGGACTGTATGATGCTGTCCGATTTGGAATTGTCCGACTCGACAGTTCTCCGATTCGACGAGGACGAAAGTGACGGAGGGGAGGAGGAGGAGGAAGACGCCTTTCAGCAGCAGAAGCGAATGATTATGATGATGGAAGAGGAAGTGGAAGAAACAAAGCGAACATTTATGGACAGTTTACTCGACAGATCAATGGTGTTGGACGGGCCAACACTGAATTTGGCATTGCCAGTGATTGGAAGTAACAAAATGAGGTCCGATGGGGGCGAGGGCGAAGAGGAGACACCGACTCCGATGGCGGAGATGAGACGGACGGACGACTTTGGAAGGGAGCGGGACGACGAGGACAGACTGAACAGGAATCATTTGCGATTGGAATTTCCGAGGAGTCAAGAGCTGACAAAATCGGGCCAACTGCAAAAGATAGCAGCGGTATGGTCAGATCAGAAGGGGAAGAAAAAGAAGAGTGATCAGTGGCCACTTGAGCAAATTGGGAGGAAATTGGATCCCCTTCAGCAGCAGCAGAACGCAAATAACAACAACAACAATAACAGCACAAATGGAGTGGGCAGGGGAAGGGCGGAACACACCGCGGAAGACGGATTAAGTGTCATCAGCCAACAGCAGCAGCAGGACAACAACAATCGAAGTGTGGCAGAAGAGCGGCGGGAGGGGCAACGACAACGGGGCGAAGAGACTCATCAGCAGCAGCAGCAGCGAAAAGAGACGCCAAAACGGCCCAGGGCAAGTCCAAACACAAGCGGGGCGAGAAGGCAGGGGAAAGAGGGAGGGGGAGAAGGCGAGGGGGTCACAGGGCACACCCCCGGGGGACATTCCTTTCCCTTTGTTGCCCTACCCTAAAAGAGCGAGGAAGGAAATAATCGCATTGTTCTAACCCCAAGGATGGCAGAAATTGTCCAAAAAGTGCCACTTCACTTTGCTCCCATCTCTGCTAGCCCAAGTAATGCAAGTGCATCATTTTCACAGGCCCCTCTCTTCCAATCTGTCCCTTCGGCAAATCCAATGCGAACAAAATGCAAACCACCAACGAAGTCCCAAATGATAATGGACCAATTAAAAGCAAGCATAGAAGCGGAAAAACAACGGGCCAAAAGGAAAAAGGAGGAAGAGGAGGAGAAAAGGAAAAAGGAAGAGGAGGAAAAGAAGGAAAGGGAAGAGGAGGAAAAGAAGAAAAAGGAGAAGGAAGAGGAGGAAAAGAAGGAAAGGGATGAGGAAGAAAAGAAGAAAAAGGAAGAGGAGGAAGAAAAAAAGGAAATGGATGAGGAGGAAGAGAAGAAAAGGGAGTCGAAGAAAAAGCGGACGATGGACGATGAAAGAAGGGAAATAAACGGTAAATGGACAAAGATGACCCTTTCCCATAGCATAGTGAAAACATTGATAAACTATCTCTAGTTTAATAAATTGACGTCGTAGTTTTGTTGCTTTTTATTGGGCGCGTAAAAAAAAATGGGGGAAAAACTGACAATTCACTTTTGAATTATTTTGACATATAACAACATGCCAGAATAAATCTTTTTTTTTTTTTGTAAATTTAAAAAATTTGTTTGAACTTGTGTGTCTTTCTTCTTGCGTTTATAGAGAATAAAAAAGTCCTCAAAAACTATAAACTCAAAAATTAAGGAAAACTCCCAACAGAAGATTCCGCCAATTTGACTGTGATGGAGCAAAAAGTTACTAAAGTGAAGGAAGTGAAGTTGCGGAGGTCGATGTTGGCCCAGTCAGCGCAACAACGTCCACTTTTGCCGCGTGTAACTACGCAAAATTCAACTAATGGGTCAAATCAAAGTGGATGCTGTTTTACCATTTTTAAAGACTTCAAATTTAATTATTTATAGTTGCCCTCCAACGGAGCAATTCCCGGCTCACTTCGTCTGCTCGTCCGGTCCTCAGCTCTCGCGAGAACACGTCCATTGCTTTAAAGAGCACTTCTCAGATTTCGGTCATGACTCGTCGTTCAATGACCGCGAAAAGCCAATCGGTCGAACATGTCGCCACTGCACAAAAGTTGTCAGGCATCAGTCGGACCACCGCAAATGGAAGAGCGAAAGAATCGAAAAGTGCGAATTCATCGGACCGACACCGAAGGGAAATGGAAAACGAATTGAATATGACAAAACAACGACTAAAACACACTACAAAAACATTGGATGTGTTCGCTGTGGTGACAGCACATTTTGACAGAAAGGTGGGAAGGGGGACAGATTGGCATTTGGAGTTAGCGATGCAAAACGAGTTAAAGGCTTTCCATAATTTCAGTTGGACGAGGCCAGCACTAAAACGACTGTTCTAAATGAAGAGGCAGCGCAACATGAAAGGGCCATCGCCGAACGTAAGTCGTTGTTTATCGCTTGCATTTGCGGTGTTTTGCCTGTTTTTCTGGTGGTTCTTTGTTTCACTCCCTTCTCCGCCCGAGCGGTGGTCCATCCGTTGCTCCTCCCCCTTCCCCCTCCCCCCCGCCCGCCCAATTTATTCATTTGACTGCACAATGCCTTCCTTTCCCAGCGTTTGATGCTTATCTCTTCTCCCACCCTTTTCATTGCCTTTCACTCCAATTCATTTGGGCGATTCTGCCACTTCCACTGGTCATCGGCTCCCCCATTTTCTTTTTTAGGGTTTCGCTGATGCCCTCTCTCTCATACGATCAAATAGCTTTCTCCTTTTGCTTTTGATAAGAGCATCGTATAACAAAATTTTAATGAAGGATAATGTCGCCGATTAACAGTCTTTTCTTTTCAAATTGCAATGCAAAAGAATGTCCAAATTTTTCTTCGTCTTCTGTCGGTGGTCCAAATTGGGTTGGATCCCTTCTCTTCTGCACTCACTCACAATCCGTCCCCACTTTCTTTCTTATCAGTGTGTTTTTGGTCATAATTGCATGTTTTGCAGTGGAATCAAACTGGAAGAAGCGACTTCAACGAGCAAAGGAAGAGCATCGGGTCGAAGTCAGTAAGAGGAGGGAGTGGAGGGGAGGTATTTTGAAGCAAATTGGAAGAGTGTATGCATTTATAAGGACAACACTGACAATTTTCATTTTTTAGATTGACGATTTGCGCGCAAAAATATCTTCGGAACATTCGGAAAATATCGCAAAAATTCAACAACAGCATCGAAAAACAGTTAAAGAGTTGGAAAGCTATGCACAACAGCTAGAGAAAAAATGGACGGAACAAGAGGAA
This sequence comes from Heterodera filipjevi, assembly GCA_039877585.1. NCBI lineage: Eukaryota > Metazoa > Nematoda > Chromadorea > Rhabditida > Heteroderidae > Heterodera > Heterodera filipjevi. The sequence continues at coordinate 1,492,395 of JBDPZO010000008.1, read as the reverse complement.
ACCCACCGAAGGGAATTGGCAGAGTCGGCGACTCTTTCGACCAATGTGCGCTTTAATGGCCAAATAACTCCAAAATTCTCTTGACAAAAAATTTATTCAGCGACTGCACAAGGAATTGGAGAGTCGGAATTACGAGTTGCAAGTGAAGAACGAGGAAATGTTTAAGCTTAGACAGGCAAATCGCGAATTACAATTCGAAGTGGACAAATTACCAGGAAAGGAAGCTCAGATAGTCAAATTGGAAGCTCGAATTGTCGATTTGCGAGACGAAGTGAACCGATTGAGACAGTTGCAGAAGTGAGCGAGGGAAAGAAAGAAGAAATGGTGGATGGATGGAGAGAGAGAGAGGGGGAATGTGTGTAAAGAAATGAATAACAAATGGAAAGGCAAAAAAAGAAAGCGATGAGAGAGAGAGGGAATGTGCAAAGAAATGAATAACAAATGTAGAAAGGATTTAAAAACAATCTAGCAAGAGAGAGAGAGAGGGGGGGGAGGGGGAAGAAAAGAATGAAAAAAGAACGAAATTAGAAGTTGGAGGGTGGAGAGAGCGAGGTAAGGAAGTCACAAATGACCAACACAAACTTAAGGAAATTGATTGCTCAGCTCGAGGGTTACCAGCACGAGCTCAACGACACTCGTGCCAAGGCTGATGCTGTGGTCAAAGAGAAGGAAGTGTTGGAGTACCAACTGAATGGACAGAACGGAGGGGAAGGAAGTGAGGGGTGAGTCGAGTAAATGAAAATGGTTATCCGCTCCCCATGTTTAATGATATTTTTAAAACTTTAATTTTCTTTCTTTTCAGTCAACAGATTTTGACTCCACGGACGAGAAAAAGTATTGGCACGCCTTCTGTTGGCGCGGCCACTCCGCCTGCCAAAGGGTTTCGAACTCCAGAAATGCAGCGAAGGCGCACCAGTCAGCTGAGTGCGTCCTGCCATCATCATACAAATGGGAAATCGAAAACGCCACAATTTGGTAGTTACTGCGGTATCGGATTGTACAATAACATCGTCTGCATTATTTTATGTTTGAATGAAGATATGTCTCGCTCGATGGATTCTTCAATGATTGGCCAATCTTTGATCGCTTGTTATATTCAAGAAGGCAGGAGCAAGCCACAGAACACACCGACCAAAATTTATACGCCAAGAGACGTTATGGAAAGTAAGTGCAGAACAGCACTACAAATAACTTATTACCAATTTATTAATTCTTAATCGATTCCAGTCCCGCCGGATTTGTCCTCAAATGGCAGACGTGTGGTGAACTTTGACTCAACTCGGGAAGACACCGGGGAATTTAACAGAGCCGAAGGAGACTTGGAGGGTGAAGAAAAGCATAACCCCTCCCTTTAACTTTTTACTTGCTTTGCGTGTGCTTACTTACCTTTACTTATTACTTGATTCTGATCTCGACTGCATTTTACGCTTATGCCTTCCTCAATCAATCTTTTAGATTTTATTATTATTTTTACTGTTAGAATCTTGAGCTCTTTCGCTCCATTGACGATTGCCATTTAAAAGGAATGTACGCATGAATAAACATGTTCAAACGAATGGGAAGGTCGTGGGATAAATATAACAATTAAGAAGCGACTATGTTTGAGAATGTTCCGGAGGGGGGTCGAAAAGGAGGGGGCAAAAAGCCTAATTGGAAGGGACTGAATGAGTAGAAGGGTTTGCCGATGTTCTTTCTGCAGTTTTCGCGTCGGACCCCACTTCTTCGAAGGCATTCGACCATTTCTGACATCTGTTAATATGGGATCTTTTTGTCTTTTATTTGTTGTTACGTTCACCTGTTGGTTCGACACTCCGCAACTTTCCTTTAAAATCCGCCCTTCGTCAAGCGTAATGCCCATTGAAGTGCGGTCTTTGCCACTTTTACAACAAATGACAGGCATTCCACCCAAAGCACCGTTTAGCGCCATCACTTGTGTAAAAATGGACCAATTCTTTTTTGATGGACACGAGGACACCTGCGAATTTGCTTAATTAAAAATGGGGATTTGGCTTTTCCCCGACCGTTTGTTGAAGCTCTGCGAGCAGTTGCTCTATCAGCCCGACATTTTCGATTTTCCGTTGTCCAATTTCAGAAGTCAACAGTAAAGAATGTTCGACTGTTTGTCGTAATGCATTTCTGTTGATTTCTTCTTCGAGACTAATGTCGCCGATTGATGCTGCCAACGAAGCTAAACAAGTGAAACGGACAAAGGTATACATCCAAATGGAAATGCCAATTTTGTGGTGACTTGCCCTCGTGGTTAATTCCGATATTCCAGTAAATGACTTTAGGCCGAAACCATTCCTCTTTTCTCATTAGTTCTGGCAATTTTTTCATTTCAGTCGCATGGATGGGAATTGAAATTTTCAAAGCGGCACGAAAGCCCTCGATTTGCGGAAAACAATTTTGTGAAATCTGTACAAATGATATTTAAATGCATTTATTTTTATTATTTTTTACTCACAGAAGAACTCATTTTGACAAAACGAAAAGAAACGACACTTGAAAATTGGTGCCAAATTTCAAAGGCATCTTCAAGCTGAAACAAAAAATGGATGACTCAAAAATAAAGTGTGAATGATTCACCATTCCATTCTCATCCCCGTAACAGCTCAAAAAAGAGAACAGAGTGATCAAAGGGGGCGAACACTCCCAAAATGTTGCGGTATCAATCAGCGAATCGTACAAAGCGGTGAGAAGTGAAGTGACCACCAAAGTAATAGTCTATAAAAGTCCGAACAAATTTTGCAATTGCCCCTCCATTGATTGGCCATTTACAGTTTTATTGGTTCACCATTGAAAGCAAAGCGTCGCTTCTCAATTGCAAGTGGAAAAATGTTTGGCAATCGCTTGGTTTGCGCAGACTCTGCACAAGTGCCAGCGCCTGTCCGGAGATGAGGCTGCACGTCAAACTGTGAAGGGCGTCCAGCGTGGAATGAACAGCCGTGCGGGCACTTTGCTCGCACTCTGTCCAACTGTGCGATTGGTCGCTGGTCGTCGTTTTCGCTATTCGTCCAACTGCGACCATTTTAGAGCGGAGCGATTCGAACTGTGCGTTTAGATTGTCCAACTGATTGCGCAACAAATCCTTCGGCACCGAATCGGTCCCTTTGTGCTGTAATTGCGCGAGTCCGCCTTCGCAGAGTGAGTCGACCAAATTGGCAATGTTGGGGAAGGAATTGACAAAGTCAGTGATTTGCTCGTGCATCTGAAAAATCATTTAATGCTTTATTCCAGAGGCGCTATTTTGTCTAATTTGTAAGAAATGTACTGATTTGAGCTCTTTTGTCTTATTTCTTAGTCTGAGTATAAAAGAAGCCAATATTACGGGTTTTACAATTTTAAAGATTTGATTTTGAAAAAATTTCCCGGCGGCGCCTGTCGACACCGACGGATATTCAATCCTTTTGAAAACTTTCAAAATAAGACCCAAAAGAGATAATTTTTGGTAATACTGTTAAACAAATCGTCCATAAATTTTCAAAATTTCCCCCGGTGGCGCCTATCGGCACCACCACCGTACCCCCATTCGCGTAGGTTTTCTTAAAATTTTAGCTTAAAAGCGCTCTAAATTGGTCATTTTTTTTGACAAGTTTTGTTACCCAAATATTCAAAAATTACCCGGCAGCGCCTATTTGCACCGCCGATCCTTCTTTTCATTTTTATTTCTGATTTCAAAGCCGGAGTTTCTCAAAAAAATTGTTGCCGGAGAGAAATATTTTTGTTATTGGTTGATTTAGTTGAAAAATGCAATTTTAAACCGCTAAACAGCGATTTCAAAAAATGGTCTTATTTTTGTCCACAAAATCTTATTTTTGACCTAATGATATTATTCAGAAATTTTTCAATCACCCTGATTGCTATAGTAATTAAACATATAAGTGATAATAAACTTATGAGAAAATTACCCGCTGAATTTCCTGAAATATTTCATCGCCAATTTCGTCCGTTGTGTCATATTCCGCAATGCGCCATTTGTTGTCAATTTTTCTGCTCAATTCGCCAATTTTACGTTTCATTGTTAATAAAATTTGTCTCCGCGAGTAAAACAAAATTTCATTTGAATGGTCCAAAGCAATTGAGCCCAAAGCGGCGGAAAATTTACTGCTTTAATAGGGAAATTTAAATTAAAGGTAAAAAATGGAAAAACTTAAATAACCGAATTTTGAAAAGTCCGCCGGAGGAAAAGCGCAAAGGCAAAGCGGCAATTGCGCCAATGGTAATAAAAGAAGCGGAGGGTCGCCCACCGATGTGAAATGTCTGCACATGAAGATTGGTGGGCACGAACAGAAAGGAGACACGAAATTTTTCACAGGATGGCCAAAAATATAGCAAAAGGTTTTCTTTTAAATAAATTTTGGAGAAAGTTTTGAATAAAATTGCAAAAAGACTGCGTTAGAAAAATCACAAAAGGAAAGGGACTCGACTCTCTAACATATTTCGACAAAAAGCCAAATTTGCAATTGAACGGTAAAACACCTGAAAGAAGGACCCGCATAAGAGCCAAGGAATTCGTTTGCTTGAGTGCAGACCTAAAAGTCGACAAAACAGTAAAGAGAAGGAAATGACCAAATGGCAAAGCACCTCAATGTTAGAGTTCAGGTGACGAATCGCGTTGTGTAAAGTCTCAACAATGGCACCATTTTTTACTCCCCAAAGTTTGTCCAATAATTCGTCACGTAATTCCGTCGCCCATTTCATTGACAGACGCAGCATTTCGCGTGGTACAATCATCGACAATTTGCTTTCGTACATCACTTCTTGGCATTTGATTTGACGGGACGGAAAATTGTGAGACTAAGGCCAAAAAAGGGAGGAATATTGAGCAAAAATAGAAAAGGTTTTGACTAACATAATAATATGAGATACGAAAGCACCTGCGACAAAGAAAACAGTTGTTCACGACTGTAAGGGGCAGTGAGAAAGTAGGCGAAATTGTTCATCATTTGCTGATTCGTTGAAGAAGCAGGCAAAGGTTGTGTGAAGCGGTTATAAAGGACCTAATTAATGGAAATGAACGCAACTATTTGTTGGTCGTTTTCTGTTACTGAACCTGGTCGTATTCAGCTTGAACAATGCGATGAGAGCAAGTCATAAGCTGAAACATAAACCCAAAGAAATGTTTGTCATTGTCTTCGGAAAAGGACCTTAAGAGCCCACGGGTCACTTTCCTTCTCCAACAAAAATTCCAAATGCAACTCTTTGTTGCTATGATGAATGGTCAGAAGGTTTTTGTTCTGCTCCGAACGTTGGACATTAATTTTTTCGCATACAATCAGAAATGGTTCTGAAGCAAAATCCATCGGCTTAAACCCGAGCAGATTCCCTCGCAATTTTGCCTAAATTATAAAAGATATGTACATAAATTATAATGAAGTAAATAAAAATTAAATAAAATTCACCTGACAAAGTTTAGAATGCAAATGTTCATTTGTGACTTTTAATTGGTCACTGCTGCAATCCAATTTTGTGGAGTCTTTGAAAAGCCATTTTAAAATGTCTACGGCATTATCTTCTTCCATGTTAATACTAATTTTAAGAAATAGCTTAAATAAACTTAATAAAAATAAAACCGCTCTTTTTTTGCCATTTGCAATAAAATTAAAAAATTCCGAAAATAATAATTTTAATTTTGTATAAAAATCGTTAATAATAAATTACACTTTTTTGCTTTTTCTGGCCACTGAATATATGAAATTACAATTAACGATTTCAGTTCTCTGTACTTTTTGCCCGCATGTCCTTGCGCAATGTTAGGATATATAGGAAAACTCTTGGAAATGGTACTTCCAGCATTTTGGTGGACTCTTCCATCAATGAGTGCTTTTTGTTGTTGCAATCTGGTGGCATCCTAACAATTGGCAAAGATGTGGGCAACTCGCTTAAACAGCAATACACCAAAATCTCAGACGGATATGCTCTGCTGGGCATTCATAAAATTTCCCAAGGCACTTTGGCTAACATTTCCTTCGACTTTGGCAGGATTTCACTCACTTAATATTTTTTAGATGAACATTATTTGGTTATGGTCAAATCAGTTCTGTCGGTTGGCCAACTCTTCAATTGCGATTTGGTGGGAAAAAACATAAAAAATGAGGCATAATTTTCTTTTGACAGCACAAAATAACTAATGTCCAATTTGTCCCGTTACATCTTTGGTCCAACAGTCAACAACCCGAACAAATTGATGCAAGAGTTGTTGAGGCATGGAAAAGCACTTTTAAAGGATTTATTGTGCTTTTTTGCATTTTCAGATGCAAAAATTTCTTTCAGCAGGGATATTTTATTTCGCTAGTTCAAACAAAAGTACCAATTACGACTTGACGCATTCACTGCAACGCAAACAAACAACTGGCGAATGTGGATTGTCTGATTTCCGCTTTTACTGGTTGTGCTTGATTTTCGAATCCATTAGTTTAGTAATTGAAGTTTATTTTTTTGGGAATCGGACCCTGTCTTATCCATTTGATCGATTTGGTGTGTCCGCCGATGATTGGTTGGTGAAGTGTATTTGCGGATCGGTGCTTGTCCGAACCATTTATGTTGGTCATCGGACAGCAAAAGTGGCGTTGATTTCTCGGCTCAGCTGCGATTATGTTGGCACTCGTTTTAATGTCCGAGGGATAAATGTGAGAAATAATTTAAATGAAATTAACGGGAGATTTAATGACATAATAAAAATTCGAATCTAATACATTTGGGTTTAGGATGACGGAAATGTAGCAAATTTCGTTGAAACGGAACAGGTCTTCTTATCGTTAAAGTTCGCCCAAAACTCCTAATTCCTTTTAGCTTTTAACTTTCGAAGAAAAAGACTGTTCGTATGTCCAAGTTCGGGGCTCAGTTCCGCTTTTTTGGGAACAGCCCGGCATCAATGTTGGCTCTCACACGATAAAAATGAAACCGTTGGAATTTTCAATGTTTGCCATGGAGAGGTAGGGACAAATAATAAATGAATAAATAAAGTGCTGTTATTTTAGACATTACTCCTTTTTGAAGCAGTTTTACGGCGATTTACTAAGTGTGAATTTGCTCGGTTCTAAAAAGGGCGAGCGAATTTTGTCGACAGCATTTCAGGCACACCTCCCTTATATTTATTAATTTTTATTTTTCATTCATTCATTAGACGGCCTTAAATTTGTCGAAATTGCATTTGGATGCCCGACTCGTCTCATTTGATTACCACGCGGAAGTTAAACAGTCAAAAGAAAATGTGAAGCGACTTATCAGCGAAATCGACTCATTCATTGAATATTGCAACTTTTTCTGTTCTTCCGGGTAAATAACTATTCATCATTAAGTCCGTTTTCTTTTGTTTTCAGCTCCCTTCAGAAAGGCGTCATCCGCACAAATTGTTTGGACTGTCTTGACCGAACCAACAGTGTCCAAACGGTTTTTGTGATTTATGTTTTTAATTTCCAATCTTAAAAATTAGCTGATTGGCATGAGGGCACTGCTCGCGCAGCTGAACAGTTTGGGGGTTGAACAAATCAAGGCGAACATTGTGGGACGATTTGAGGAGGTCGTCAGAGATTTGTGGCAGAAAAACGGGGACAATTGCAGCGTTATTTACGCCGGGACGGGGGCATTGGAGGGAAAGTCGAAGGTACACCATTCAGTTGAAGTGGAACACCGATCTGTCCGAGATAAATGGTTATTCATCGTTCTTTATTCGAAATAGCTGAAGGATGCCAGTCGTTCCTTTGTCCGAACTATCCAAAACAATCTGATGGATGCGTCTAAGCAAGAATCCATTGACCTTTTGCTTTTGGGCTGTCTTTTTGGCGACGACAAATTCGACAAATTGTCCAACCTTTTGCCCTCCTCTTTGATCAAATGTCAGTTCTTTCCATAATATTATTTAATTGTTTCCAACATTTTAGCTTCTTCCTATTTTTTTGGTCTGTTTTTTTACTTTGATATTTTTGACGTAATTCTTTAAGAATGTCCGAGCATTGAAAGTTTTGTTGAGCAAGAAAAAGAAATGTGCACAAGTAAACCGTTGAGGGTTTTTGTTGGGACTTGGAACGTGAACGGGGGCAAAAACATTTACAACGTCGCCTTCAAAGAGAACCATTCATTGGACCTTTGGCTTTATCCGTTGATATTGCGTAACTAGCGAAAGGACGACCTTTTGAATACTTTTTTTCTTGTCATTTAGTCGATGCTGATTCGCTGAACTTTGATTTAATTGCCGTGGGCTTTGAGGAAATTGTCGATCTGAATGCCAGCAATTTGATGAAAGCCAGGCAAGTCGTACCATCCGAATATAATGGCCCTACCATTCCTTCCATTCATTTCTCCGTATTGTTTAGCACGACAAATCAGCGCATTTGGCGTGACGGACTCAAAAGAGTCATTGACCGATTCCAATCGGTGCATTTTGCTGGAGACAACGACAAATTTGTTGTGTTGGCCTGCGAACAATTGGTAAGTTGCACACTGACTAGCATTATCTTTTGTGTATTTTTGGTGGGTGTTTGTTTGGTGCTGTTCATTCGTGCGTCTTTGCTCGGCTCCGTGCGTGATCTTGCCATTGGTGACGTTAAAACCGGCATGGGTGGCGCCACGGGGAACAAAGGATCGGTTGCGGTTCGAATGACGTAAATTTTTAAAATTATTTAAATGGTTGTTTCAATTAGTTTTTTTTTTGTAGTTTCAATAGCACTTCGATTTGTTTTGTTTGCTCACATTTCGCTGCTGGACAGAATGAAGTTGTCGCACGCAATTCCGATTTCCAAATGGCTCTGAAGAAGATCCGATTTCCGATGGTTCGCTTAACCAATTCGCGAATATTTTATTATTTTGTCATTGTCAACTTTTAAGGGTCGGACAATTCAGAGCCATGACGTTGTGTTTTGGATGGGCGACTTCAATTACCGCATTTCCTTGCCTGGTATTATTTGTTGTTTGACCCCTCTGATCCAATGTTTATGACTAAACAGGCGATGAAGTGAAAAGTGCGGTCCAATCGAACAATTTCGCCTTTCTGTCAGGACATGATCAGTTGACCCAGCAGAAAGAAGCGGGCAATGTTCGACTGATTATCCATTCAAAAACTTCCCTAAACCTTCTCTCTTTCTGTTTCAGATATTTGCTCAATTTAGCGAGGGGCCCCTCCATTTTGCGCCCACTTATAAATACGACACTTTCAGCGACGATTACGACACTTCGGACAAATGCAGGTGGTCTATCGCCTTACACATTGATAGATGACTTTTTCAGTAAATAATTTTGCCCCCTCCCCCTTAATTTTCGGTCCCCCGCGTGGACTGACCGCATTCTGTGGATGGACACCAATAGCCTTGTTCAACTGATTTAGTTGACATTTTTATTTTGTTCTGAAAAAGATGAATTTTTCCTTAGTTACGGACGTTCCGAACTTAAAACTTCCGACCATCGGCCTGTTTTTGCTATTTTCCAATTGAATACGCTCAAATTTGAATTGCCAAAGGCTGAGCCGCTGCTTAAGGATACGATTATGTGAATGTTTTTGTTTTTTTTGTGTTTGAATTGCTTTTTCTCATTCAGTTCATTGGGCCCACCCGACTCGACTATCATTTGCTCCGTGTCCGCCCATTCGGGTGCTTTTCCTCGACATCTTTGTAACTCAATCTTCTCCAAAATATACGAATTGGGCATTTCTATTCTCGTCTCTAAGTGCGTGAAATATTTAAATCCCCCGCCCCCTATATTCTTCCCCTCCCCTCCCTTTAGATTGGAAGGGCCGTTTCTGCACGTTCAGTTGGGCAGTGGCATGGATGCACTAATGGCGTTGAGTATGGACGGAGTCGAGTTGGGCAATGGCCTTCGGTTGACGGTGACTTTGGCTTTTCCTGGCCACTGGCCCGATTCGCTGGTGACCAACTTTGAGAAGTATCTGAGCATTGCCCGTGCCGAATTCGTCCAGAGTCGGAAGGACGAACCCATGGAATGGGCAGCACTTAACATCAACATGGCCGAAGGTAAAAGCAAAGTGAAAGCAATGCTTAAATTGTTGTGGATTGTTTAGATTCGGATGAGGAAGGAAATGAACAGCTGATCAGCGATGGTACGGAAAATTTTTCGCTAATTGACATTGCCGATGTTGTGCCAAAATGATCAAAGGGATAGGAAATGATGTGGTGGGGAAGTCTTTTTCATATTTTATATATTTCTCACCCTTCTTGTCAATGTTTGTACCCTTTTCTTATTGGCTGAATTAGTCGAATTGGAATTTAGTAAAAGTCAACCAATTCGAATTTTGTAAGACCATCCAAATGTCTTGTGGCCATATATTTTATTTGTGTGCACATTCCGCATTTTTCACATTCACTCTTCGAAGAATCTCATGACACTTATCGTTTTAATTCAGAGCCCGGTTTAGCATAATAATGCATTAATATGAATGTAATGTTGTAAATGACTGTTTCTATTGGATAAATTCATAATCACACAGAGAGTTTCACTTAAGTACACTTTGCGATTTATCGGTGACGAAGCATCGGCGGATTTAGCGGGTGAAGTGTCTCCAACCCTTTTGTCCATGCCTCATCATTCCTTCCCGCCCTCCCCTCCAGGGAAATGTGCCCCTCCTCCCTCGTGCGGTCAATAAATTTTTCATCGGATTTGGCACCTCCGCCGTTTGTTCTCCTCCGCTTGTCCATTGTTCTGCTCCTTTGCTGCTTTTCTGTGTGGTCATTTGCCCTGCCCCTTATTTCTCTGTTGCATTGCCTCCTTTGCCCATTCTTCCGCTCGCCTCGTCTTCCCCCCCCCCCCGCCCTATTTCATCCTCTGCCCCCCCCCCTCCCCACACTTTTCGTCCGTTGTCCTTCCAATTTTCCTTCCCCCCACCCCCCCCCCCCCCTCATCTGTCCTTAGACTTTGACACGGGAAATGGGAGGAGAGGAATAAAATGTGCCCCTGCCCCCCCGTCCGCCATCCCTTCTCAGCCTGTACAGTCCGTCCCCCGTCGACAGTGCTGGGGGGGGGGGGGGGGGAGGGAAGGGGTGGGAAAACATTGCGACCGCCGCCCTTTCCCCTTCTCCACTTGTCCCTGCAGTCATCTTCCCTTTTCTCCCTCTCTTCTCCCTCCGGGGGGATTGATTGCAGGGAATGGGCAAAAGGGTGGGATAGGGAGGGGAAAGGAGCGGAGGAGGGGGTGTTTGGCTAGTTGGTTGGGTTGGATGGATGTTGGTGGCTTTTTTCTCCCCCCCCCCCCCCCCCCCTCCTCCGTCCCCTTTTGACCGTTCTTCATTTTTGCATTTTGTGTTGGTTGTTCAAATACCCCTCCCTCCTCCTTTCCTTCGTCCGTCGTCTTCCCTTTCTTTCTCTCTCTCTCATATTTATCCAACAAATTTCACATTTTATTGATTTGAATTGTCAAGCTTTCCACTTGAGGGAAGATCCAAAAATGGAATTATGAGTAAACCTCTAATTGCGTATTTATTGAAGCGGCAAACATTCCTCGCGGGGTTTGACCCCCTCCCGTCGTCCTCCCCAATCTTCCTTTTTCATCTCTTCCTTCTTCATATCCTTCCCGCCCCTCCTCTGACCACCCGTCTCCCGCCCCGTCCATCATCCTCCTTCAATAAACATTAATATTCCTTCCCCCCCCCCTCTTCCATCGATCACCTTCAACAGCCACAGCCCACACATTACCCCCCCCCCCCTCCCTCCTCCACCAAAATTACTCACCCCCCCCCCCCCCCTCCCCGTCTTCCATAGACCCATTCGTCCTTTCCCAAATTACCCAATCAGCTTGCGATTAAAATGTCCAACCGATGTCCCTTTGATAATTTGGCGCAAAGGACCGTTGGCGTTTCCCTTTAATTGGCCAATTGACTGATCAGTGATCACTTTAAGTCGTTCCTTTGTTTCAGCTGTTTCTTGTCCATGCCGTCCGCTGCTGTCCCTCCCTCGCCCACTTTGGTTCCATTTTCCCCCGCCACTCTTTTTCAAAGATAGTAATTTCCCTCTTTTGTCCTCCTAAAATTGTCCGATGCTTTCCTCCCATTTTTCCCGTTGTGCCTCTTTCTTCCTCTTTTGCATATTTTCCGTCGATGTTTCCGCCTTTAATCTCGACACGGACCATCCCCTGTTTTGGCATGGGCCTCCCAACTCGGCTTTCGGCTTTTCCGTTGCGCAACACTTTCAGAATGGAAGGCCAATGTCTGTTCCGCCCTTTCTCATTACTGATAAATAACATTCAATTAACTCTTTAATTGATCCCAATAATATTTTAGTCTTCTGGTCGGTGCGCCAAGGGCTACTTCTCGGCACCCGAAAACCATCCAAGCGGGTGCAATTTTTGCCTGTAATATGTCCAATGAGTTTTTGGCAAGAGAACCAAGGAAAACAAATACGGCGTTGAAGATGAAACAATGCGAACAGTTGCAAATTGAACATCCAACGGAGGCCGAGTGAGAAGAGAAATGACGGCGAAACGAAACAAATTTATGATTTATTTTTTGACAGATTCTATCGGCCGACAGAACGTTTTAACCGCAAATCACTGCACACCGAAGGGAAAAACCATCAGTTGCTTGGCTTTGTGATCAGAAGCAGTGGACGGCGCGAGAAGGCCGAAAGTCGGGCGATGGTCAGTAAAAAGAGGAGGAGGAAAACGGAGGGGAAAATGTTAGGGGGGAGGAATTAATAAAGTTAATCTTCTTAACAACAGACTAATAAGATTGGTCACTTCTTTTAATTACCCCCCCCCCCCCCCCCCCTCAGGCATGTGCTCCGCTTCTTCGATGGACTCCCAATGCTTACACAAACGGTGGGTTTTAAAGTTTTACAAAAAATAATTTGTTTGTTTATTGCCATCTTTAATTGCAATGCAGGAGTATGCTATTTGCTCAATTCGGAGCTGAACAATACCGTCGTGATCAATCCATGTGATTCGTTGCCCAAAAAAGACCGGGTCAGTTTAGTGGAAGTGATTTGTAGTTTGTCAGAATCACTTTGTATGCTGATAATTAATACAGTAATTTTCATATTAGCACAATGATTACGGTGCGTGTGAACAAGGCTTTTCCGGCTTCATTGACAATGTGAGAAATGATTTAGTATTTAATGACTTCACTTGCTTGACACATTTTCAGCGCATTATTTTGACTGGTCTCCCGGGGGCACGAAAATGGACGGGCGGTGTTTTTGGTCAGTTTATTCTGGCATTGACGCTAATTTATTCAATACAACCGTCAGGGACCGTGCCAGGATTTCGGTCGGACTGGGGCATCCACTGGGCGAGGGAAGGGTATTCCGCTAAGAAAAGCTCTATTTTTTGGGTTTTATTGGGGAAGGGGGTGTACCGTGGCTACCGTACCTACGCCCCTTCCACCCATCGTCTCCGAATACTTTCACAAAATCGTTATCCCTTAGCCCGTTATGAATTCACTGATTCCGATGGTTTTACCGACTTGGTGGACCGGCGGACGATGGATGTGAGCAAAGAGCAGCGGGGCATCATCAACATTTTGACTTCTCATGACTATTTGGGTTACTCCGTCCGCTATGGCCGTTTCGGCTTTTGGTATGAACACACTGAAGCCAATGAAGATGCTGCTAATTTCACGGTGGTCAGTGGTGCGACTCGTTATAATCAGACGGGTCAGTCGGAGAGTTCACTTTCGGGTTTGATGTTCGTAATTCGTTGCCCTTCAGGTGCTGTCATCTTTTTGCCCTTCTGGCGACATGTTCAAGCGGATAATCAGCGACAGTTGGGCCTTTCCGACGACTTCTTTCTGTTGGCCGGTCATCAGCTTGGCTCCGGTTTTGGCTCCGCTTTGGAAGTGCTCGATTTGAATGCCGATGGCTTTGACGACCTTTTGGTTGGCGCCCCCTTTGAATTTACCCTTCGCTCCGATGGCGCTTCGGGTGGCGCCGTTTACGTGTTTTATTCCGCGGGTGTGCGACGACAAAAGGGGGACAGTGCACGAGTTTTCCGTGCCCCAAGAGTTATCAGAGGGACCGGTGCCCATTCTCAATTTGGCTCTGCATTGGCACGACTCGGCAATGTGGACAATGACGCGGACGGGCAACAGGGTCGGCAAAATATAAAATTTAACTCATCGATAAAAAAGTGAGTTTTCAGATTTTGCTGTCGGTGCGCCCCATTCCGATTCTGGCCAAGGATCGGTGTTCATTTATTTTGGAGACCAATGGGAAGATTTCTCGACTGAACCGGCCCAGGAAATCCATGCGAGTGTGCTCAATGGCAGAAATTTAGACCAAAAATTGAGTGCCTTCGGATCGGCACTTGCCGGAGGGGTGGACATGGACGGGGACGGATACGTCGAATTGGGAGGTGCCATTCAGAAGTGGCACATGGTTGGTGCAATGATTAAAAATGTCTTTATTTTAGTGGGAGCCCATCAGTCGAACATTGTCGCGTTGTTTCGGGCCCGACCAATTATCGATGTTCAGCTGTCACATTCCTTCCCGCAAAAACAGATCAAAATCGACGCAGACAACACCTGTTCACCCACTGCTCACAGCTGGTCAGTTTCTTTCTTTCAATTGAATATTATAATATTTTTTTTTTAATCGTTTTTATCCAATTGACCTGAGGGAAAACAAACAAATGGGAGGGATTTGCCTTTCTCTCCTCCCAAAATGGCATAATGTTCCATTCCGTTCCGTTCTTTCAGCTTTTCATTACTCACATCTCTCCGCATTTTGCCTCGGAATGACTCTTCTCGCCTTTTCTCTCATCATTTTACTCAACATCAACACCCATTCCTGTGCCAGCTTCAAGTCATTCCCCATGCCAAAGGCGTTTTATCGCGAGCCGTGTTCATGCCCAACGGCGCATCAGTGGCGGAGTGGCGTTGCGGACAAAGTGCGTACGGAGGAGCGGAGGAACGACAGACGCACGACCTTTATGTGCCGGTCATTGATTGCCATTGAAAAAAATAACTGTTTGCAAAAATATTTTGGTGTTCAGAAGGGCAACCAAGACTGGACAAACCCATTGCACTTCAATTTGACTGTGTCCGTTTCGCATAGCGGCGCATTTGAGGAAAAGTTTCCGCTGCCTGTAATCAACAGGAAACAGCGCAGTCACTTCTTCGAAACCGAATTCGACAAGAAATGCGGCGAGGACAACGAATGCCATGCCGAATTGGCACTGCAAGCGGCAATTCTCGACATAACGTAAGCGGAACAGAAAGTGAACTTCGCAGGGATTTGCCAGAAAAGCAATGCCATAATTCAGGAGGCGCGAAGACGGCATTTACATTGCCAAAGTGACGGAGCGGGACTCTTTGGTTGTCCGTTTTTTGGTGGAGAATCGGAGGGAGCGCGCATTCCTGGCCAAATTATTTGTGCAGTATAATGGCGTAAGGGGCAGAAGTCATTTTTGGCACTCAATGGACTTTAACACAAACTAAGGACGAATTGGACGAACCTCATCTTACGCAAAGGGATTACCAAAAAGAGACGCCCAAACTGGACATCGAGCGGAAGAACGAAGGATTCGTTGTTGTCGGACTCGGCAATCCAATGGAAGCGGGAAGAAAAGTCCTTCCTTCGTCCCATCAAAAATGGCGTCATTTTTGTTAAATTCCAGCTTAGCTTCGACTTGGCCTTCAAACTCGTCCGCGGCAGCTCCGAGCGAATCAGCGCCTCGCTGAACTTTCACGCACTGCTCAATTCGTCCAGTGTTGAGGAGGACTCCGCAAACAACGAATGGAGTGCCGAAGTCCAACTGATCAAAGAAGCCGATCTCCAACTGGGCAACTGCTTTTGTCTCCTCCCCGTTCACATTTCCCCTCTTCCAGAAGGTGCTTCTCGTCCGTCCATTGTCCGCTTTAGCAAAGGCAATCGATTGGTCACTGATGAGGAGGACATCGGACCACAAGTGGTGCACGTGTACACAATCACCAACCACGGCCCTTTCTATGCTCGAAATGTGAGTCTGAAGATCAACTGGCCGTTACAACTGATGGGCGTTGACCCTTCGTCCTCCACGCGTCAAATGGCCTCCGGCAGTTGGGCACTGTATACGCTTGAGGAGCCGTTGGTGCGCCATAACGGCCTAATCCGACGTTGTGCATCTCCACAAACACATGGGCAAAAGTCCATCAACCCGATGGGCGTGTACAATGACGAAACACTGAAATTGGACTATCAAATGGCGAATAGAAGACAGAGGCCGAAAAGGACCATTCAACAGACAAGTCGGACAACCGCAGCAGAAGTCGGAACAGTCGCCACCAGGGCACCATTGACCTCCATCTTCGACAACGGGCGCATCCGACGGAAGGAAATTGAAGAAAGTTCGGGCGCAAAAGTTCACATTGCCGACATTGTGAGCCATCGTTGTGAGTCGTGCAGAAAGCACAACACTTTCCTTTCAGAATTGCAACGATGGTTCGGCTTTGTGTGTACCGTTACAGTGCCATTTTGATGTTGGTTATCATTTTTAAATGTATTTACTTTATGTAATGGCATTATTTTTTTAGTATATTGGCCGAAATGATTCAATTTTAATCGAAATACGAGCCCGACTTTGGAATTACACTTTCTCTGCCGTATGTTGACAACTATTATTACATAAATAACTCTCTGAATTGGTTGTTTCTTCATCTTTTAAAGGATTATCGTGCCATCGATTACATTTCCATCTCTTCCGAAGGCTTCATCGAAGTCGACCCCAACCAGGGGATTCTCGAGGACGTGACTAACAATTTCGCGCGCGTGACAACCGACGCGTATCCGGACCGTCCCCAACAAGAGGGCCAAATTCGCGTGTGGATGCTTTTGTTGGCTGTACTGATTGGTCTCGCACTGCTCGGCCTTGTGGTGTTGTGTTGCAGAATGTTGGGCTTCTTCAAGCGCAAAAGGCCCGCTGATATGCACTTGCACCAAGCACATTACCAACACAACAAAGAGTTTGACGAAGGATAAAAAGGCACGTGATTTCATCCACAAGATCATAAGGCGGAAATTAACTCCATTCAACACGGATCTCAGCAGAAGTGCATAAAGACTCACTCACAAATTCACTTTCTCAGTTCTTTTTATAATTCAGCAAAAATAATTAATTGATAGTTTACCCAGGAAAATGCGTCACATATAAACAAGACAATGCAAGAGTTTTTGGCCAAGAAACAGTATAATTATAATAACGGATTGTCTTGTTTTTTTGTACCTTTGTTGTTGTTTTATACCCCCCCCCCCGCTTAACGCAATTTTGAGACTTCTAATTTTTATGCCATCCAACACATAATTTTTGCTCATTTGCAACCTCACTCGTCCAATGATTTTTAAAATCTTTTATGTTTCAAAAATTTGATTGAATAAAATTTTGCACCCCCCGTAATTCATTTGGTTTGTCATGTCATTCATTAGTCTTGCGCATCCTCCGCCCACTTGCGTCCATCAGGTGCAAGTAAATTCGTCCAGGCATTGTCAGTTCGCCATTGGAGAATATGCGATGAATAAAGCGAAGCAACTTGATAATGTTGGGGTCGATCACGCAGCACAACAACCACCGGGAAATGCCGTTGTTGGGAACGTTGACAAAGGGAGTTGCGTTTGCTCATCCAATTGGCGGCCATGCAAAGCTGTGCAAGTAGATTGGCACATTCAAAATTGGTGAAGTGCCACGAATTTTGCAATTCAACCAACAAAAAAAAAAGAAATTTGAGGGAGGAAGAACAGAAACATACAAAGAGAGCAGAACAAGTGAGTGCATTGACAAACAGAGTTTTTGAGCAAAACAAGCGGACGAGCGAAGGGAGAGCATCGAAACCTGAAAAAAAACGAATGTAAAAGTTGAGAAATTTACATGTGACCGCTTGCACAGACCATACCATAATGGATGTGGATTCTTGCAAGATCATTCGGTCTCAACACAGCATCTTTGGGAATTTTTGGTGTTTGCATGGAAGGCTAAAAAAATTATGGTAGTGCTAATGGGATAAACCTTATGAATTATACTAAGAATTGGAGTTTGTCTTTATCGAATGGACCGTTCCCAGTGCTTGCAAGTGCCTACTTTCGCTCGTATCCAGTGAACGTTATTGGTGCGACTTGCAATGCGAAGTGCCTCATAAAAATATATTGCATAGGCTCCTCTGACTCTTGAAAAAAAAAATAAAAAAAATAAATCTTTGAAAATAAATTTGAATCCACTCACCAGGATCATCCGGATCATAGAATATGACAAGTAAATTTGACGATGAGTTCGCTTCTGTTTCATTATTACAACAATCATTTTGGCAGCAATAATTTATAAAAGCACGCCCCATTTAGCTGTTCTAAACAAAATTCAGAGTAAAAAGCGACAAAAGCAAAATTCTGCGGGACATAAAATAAAGAACAAAATACCCAATAAAAACTGCAAAAATAACCTAAATTTTCTCATTAAAAAATAAATAACTAACCCCCTAGTTTTTTTTTTGTAAACCGAACCCTAGTCTCAAACTTTTGAAAACCGAACCCCCTACTTTTTTTTTTGAAAACCGAACTTGAACCCAAACTGAATCGGCGACACTGAATCGGCAACACTGAATCGAGCGGGCCCCTAAAATTTTTACCTCAAAAAAATTGCCAATTGTATGGCTAAAACGCAAAAATGCGGGACCACTCAGTTCGGCGCGCTCAGTTCGGCGCGAGCCAACTTTCGGACGCCATAACTTTTTTCTTTGTCAACCAAATCCTTTAAGCTTAGTGTCATTCGAATGCTATTTGTGATCTCTATTAGCCCTCCAAAAATTGAAAAAAATTTACCCCCTTATAAAAAAGTTATGATTAAAAATTTACAAAAATTCCGACTTTTTCCGACTTTTTGTTGTTCTTAAAGTTTTAACTTTTTTAAGACTTAGTCGATCGCTTAGAAATAGCTTATTCATACCTTCTAAACACTTAACGCTTTCGAACGCCACCGACTTTGTGAAATTTGGTTGACAAAGAAAAAAGTTATGGCGTCTGAAAGTTGGCTCGCGCCGAACTGAGCGCGCCGAACCGAGACCGACCCCAAAAATGGCCCTCCTCCTGCAATACGATTTTTATAAGATTCTTTTTCTTTCATAAAGAGATACACTGTTTTTGTATGAGCGCCTCTAACAACAGTTCTTCGAGCATTTCTTCTACAGGGACTAATGGAATTCGAATAACTCGACAAAGTAGTGCACGCATCAATTGGTTATCCGAACTTACTACGCGCGATTCGACGCCAATTTCCACAGCCCAAACCTCAAAAGGTTTGTTTTGTGATTTTATGAATTCTCAATTAGTCTCTTTTTTTATAGATTTTTCCGAAATCAGCAAACATTTAACACTCGTTGAAGACGAAGATAATATTAAAAGGATTCAAGCAAAGCGTGAAAAAGGTTCCAATAGGATTGATCGAATCATAAAATATTTAGTATTTTGAGTTTCCTTCAGAAGCACATGAACGTGAATTGGCTTTTGTCAAGAATCAATTATTGAATTCTCGCAAGGACGACTGGCTGCACCAACCAATCGAAGAATTGCTTGGCTACGCTCCTAAATACTAAAAGGATGGCGATGAAATGCTTTGTTACGGTTGGAAGCACGCGTTTTGATGTTCTTACTGAATCTCTCTTCCGAAGCGATGTTCTTGATGCATTAAAGAAGCTGAAAGTCGATTATGTCACAATTCAGAATGGTAATGGAGTGATTCCCAAGCATGTGCAATTAGCCAAATCGAATAAAATGCAATGTATTGTTGACGGAATAACGGTTTGTTCCACTATTCGGACACAACTTTATTTTTATTCTTGAATTTTCAGTTTCAATTGTTCGATTATCAACCGAGCATAAAGGAGTATTTTCAGAGTAAACGTTTATAGTTACAAAGTAAAAATGCTGTAAACTAATTTTCTTCCTTTTTTAAGATGCGGATTTAATTTTGGGACATGCAGGGGCTGGAACTTGTTTAGAAGCACTTGAATGTGGAAAACCTTTTATCGCGGTTGTCAATGATTCATTGATGGATAATCATCAAGCTGAACTTGCGGAAAAATTGGCACAAGATGGGCATCTTCTGTTTACAACTCCAAACAAACTTGGACAAACTTTGGCAGATCCGAAATTGTTCAGTCTCAAGCCCTTTGAGAAGGCCGATCCTTTGGTTTTTCGCCATTTTATGGAAAATTTTCTGAATGACCTATGCGTGCAAAATCAAAAGCGAGAATAAATATTATACAGTGCCTATTTCTTTTTTATTTACTTGGTTTTACGACTTGAATGTTTAGTATAATTTAATAGAATATCTGTCGATGTTTGTTTTTAAGGCGAATTGGTACAAAATCGTCAAATTCTCAATATTAAAAATACAGGATCTTGCATAAATTTCCTAGTACTAGTAAATGAAATTTGTTTTGGCAGGATAGAATTTAAGGACTACTGCAAAATTCTGTGGCATAAGTAGGATTACATGCAGGCTCCTGCCAGAGGAGGTCGATTGAATATGTTATTGAACTGTTTTTTTATCTAATTCTATTTGGTATCATTAGAAAACTTGGTATGTTTAAAGCGCTCGTTAAGCTGTTACTTAAGACGGGTTTTCGTTATCTTTGTTTGCAGATTTCGAACATCAGATAAGCTAAAATACCTAAGTCGTGCCGAATAGAACAAAAAAAAAATTCCGAGTTCCGAATGGCACAAAAAAAGCCAAAATGGCTTTTGTCAAAAAAATTAAAACATAAAAGCCTAGACCTAGTCAAGCTTAAGCCTATGCCAAAGTTTAGACCTAAACTAAGCCTTAATTATAGAGTAATGTCTGTTTAAAAAAATCATTCGGAACTCGGCCTTTTCGGCACTCGGACATTATTTACACTATTCGGCACTCGGAATTTCGGCACTCGGAGCGGAAACGGACTCGATCGAACTAGTCCGATAAAAAATTCTTTTTAAAAAACAAACATAATGCCACTATCATTGGAATGAAAAAAATACTCATTCAGATAATAAATAAGGTTAGTTTTCGGTTTTAAGCGCAACATTAATTTTGGATGTGAAGTTGATGGGATTAAACTAAAAATAACGAATTTGATATAGACATTTATTCTTTAGCAGTCCATTTTATATTGAACAATGGCCTCTAAAGCAAGACAATTCATTGATGAAGCAGCAAAAACGGTCCCTTTTTCCTTTCTGTATTAAAAACGAGTAAATGAATTAAGGTTGATGATGAAGATCCTTTCGCTGAGACGAGACGGCCCAAAATCGCTGAGCGTCAGAGCCAATATCAAAGTCGTGCCAGAAAACGGTTCGTTTTATGGTTATACGAAGAGAGTTATTATTCTTGAGCAAAGCCTTTATTCTAAACTGTCTTAATATTAAACTATTCCAAAATTTTTTATGGAATTTTATCTTTCATTACTAAAAGGAATAACCTAATTTACAGTGCAATTTCACCCGAACGGCATGATATGTTTGGTATGTTTTAAATATTGACTAAACAAAAGTGTTACTGTTTTCTTTTAGTTGATCAAACCCCGGATGCCCGTGATCGAACTTATGCGCAAATTATGCAGGAACAACGGTTTCTGACAGAAAAGGTGGGCTTTTTTTTTCACGATCATAACTTTTTTTCAATATGTTCAACTTCCAGGAAAAGGTTGAAAATGAACTAGCCGAGAAACAACAACATGGCGAACTTAAACAGTCGTCAAAAATGTCCAGGCCTTTTGTTGCCGGAACTGATTTGTTATCCGTCGCATCTGAGGACGCCGAAAATACTCCTTCCCAAGTTATACGCAAAAAGCGGATTGTATTGAGCGAAAATGTTATTTCGGCGGTAATTATTTTGAACAATTGAGATATGTTTGTACATTAACATAGTGTATTTGTGTGTTTGTTCTTCAGGAAAAAACACCAAATATCGCACGTTGGGAAGAGACACCAGCACATATCGGCGCTGCAGATGCAACCCCGGCATCGGGCAAACAGTGGGACGCAACTCCATCTCAAACTCCTCGTCGAAACCGTTGGGATGAAACACCCAAAGATTCGGTTCGCGATGGTGGAATGACTCCCGGATGGGGATCTGAAACGCCCCGAGACATCAAAGTGGACATGTCAGAACGAGTGGAGGAGACACCTGGCGCTTCTAAACGACGTTCTCGCTGGGATTTGACTCCGGCCCAAACGCCTGCAATTGGTTCCGAAACACCAATGAACGGAATGGATGCACCAACTCCTGCGCATTTCACACCGAAAATGCAAAATGGGGGAATGACCCCGTCACTGTTAACGCCCGGTGGTTCAACTCCGATCGGAACGCCTGCAATGGGCATGAAGACTCCTGCTGTTCCATTTGTTCCGATGACACCTGAGCAGGCTGCTATTTATAAATGGGAGAAGGAAATCGACGATCGAAACCGTCCACTTTCGGACGAGGAATTGGACGCACTTATTCCACCAGGATATCGAATTTTGGCACCTCCATCCGGTATCCTTTTTGTACTAGATTTAGTATAATTATAGAACAATTAATTAAGTAATTATCTTGCAATTAGTTTAGTAACTGGCAAAATTTTCAGGTTATATTCCGATAAGGACTCCGGCACGAAAATTGTTGTCCACTCCAACACCAATGACTGGTATCGGTGGTTTTATGATTCCGCCTACCCCGGAGCGTGGTGGAGCTGGCGGCGACAAAGGCGTTGGTGGAATTCTCGACACACAACCGAAGGATCCGGAATTGCCAGCACTTAAGCCAGAAGACATTCAGTATTTTGATAAACTCCTTCAAGATGTTGACGAGAGTACGTTGACCAAGGCAGAGAAGAATGAGCGTGAGATCATGGGCTATCTGCTGAAAATCAAAAATGGAGCGCCACCACAACGAAAATCTGGACTTAGAAAGATCACGGAAAATGCTCGTCGGCTTGGCGCTGGGCCGTTGTTTAACCAAATTTTGCCACTTTTGATGTCGCCAACATTAGAGGACCAGGAAAGGCATTTGATGGTCAAAGTGATTGACCGTATTCTCTACAAATTAGACGATTTGGTGCGTCCTTATGTGCACAAAATACTGGTCGTGATTGAGCCATTGTTAATTGACGAGGATTACTATGCTCGTGTGGAAGGTCTAATTTTTTTTTCGCGATTCAACTTTTTTTTAACTCTTATTTATTCAGGTCGAGAAATCATTTCAAATTTGGCCAAGGCAGCTGGACTTGCTACGATGATCTCGACAATGCGTCCGGACATAGATAATGTGGATGAATATGTACGTAACACCACGGCTCGTGCATTTGCTGTCGTTGCTTCCGCACTCGGAATCCCTGCGCTTTTGCCCTTCCTCAAAGCTGTTTGTAAAAGCAAGAAAAGTTGGCAGGCGCGACACACAGGTGCCTAACGTTTCCACTTAAAGCAATAAATGTTGTTGAACCAAAGAAAATTTGTTTTTTAGGAATTAAAATTGTGCAACAAATTGCAATTCTCATGGGCTGTGCGGTGCTGCCCCATTTAAAATCTTTGGTCGAAATTGTGGAGAGCGGACTCGTCGATGACCAGCAAAAAGTACGTACAATCACCGCTCTTTGTATTGCCGCGTTGGCGGAAGCTGCGACTCCATACGGAATTGAAGCGTTTGATTCGGTGCTGAAGCCGCTGTGGAAAGGTAGCAGAAAAAAGGAATCAGTAAAGAATAACTTAATAAAAAACAGGTATCCGGACTCATCGTGGCAAGGGTTTGGCTGCATTTTTGAAGGCAATCGGTTTTCTGATTCCATTGATGGACGCCGAATATGCCAGTTACTACACGAAGGAAGTGATGCTGATTTTGATCCGAGAATTTGTTTCTCCGGACGAAGAAATGAAAAAGATTGTTTTGAAGGTATGTTTGTTTTCTTTTTTATTGTTACACGTCATTCAACTAAGAATATTTAAAGGTTGTAAAGCAATGTTGTTCAACTGATGGGGTGGAGCCAGCATACATCCGCGAAGAAATACTAACGCCCTTTTTTAGGGCGTTTTGGAATCATCGAATGGCTATGGACCGTCGTAATTACAAACAATTGGTGGACACGACGGTGGAAATAGCGCAAAAAGTTTGTCGAGAAGAAATCAATTTTAAATCTTACAAAAATGAAAATTTTAGGTTGGCTCTGTTGAAATAATCAGTCGAATCGTTGACGACCTGAAGGACGAAAATGAACAATATAGAAAAATGGTCATGGAAACTATTGAGAATATTGTTGCCCTTATGGGAGCTTCTGAAATTGACTCGCGATTGGAAGAACAACTTATCGATGGTATTCTCTACGCTTTTCAGGAGCAAACACAGGAGGTTTTCACAATTGTCTTTTTCCTTCTTATTATTACATTTAGGACGCTATAATGCTTGAAGGATTTGGGACCGTTTGCAAGGGATTGGGTCGGCGTACCAAACCTTACCTTCCTCAAATCTGTGGAACCATTTTGTGGCGACTGAACAATAAATCGGCTAAAGTTCGACAACAAGCAACTGATTTGGTCAGACACATTGTCTTTTATTTTCTTTATAAGAAATACGTTTTTTAAGATTGCCAAGATAGCACCTGTGATGAACATTTGCCAAGAGGAAAAATTGATGGGCCATTTGGGCGTTGTTCTGTACGAATACCTTGGAGAAGAGTACCCTGAAGTGCTTGGGTCAATTCTTGGAGCACTCAGCGCTATTGTTTCTGTGATTGGCATGACTAAGATGACACCGCCAATAAAGGATTTACTGCCCAGGCTAACCCCAATCCTTAAAAACCGGTAGACCGAAACAAATCAATTGTCATTTTTAATGTTGTTTTTTTTTTTTGTGAATTTGAGGCATGAGAGAGTGCAGGAAAATTGCATTGAGTTGGTTGGAAAAATCGCAGACCGTGGGTCTGAATTTGTGTCGGCCAGAGAGTGGATGCGCATTTGCTTCGAATTGTTGGAGCTTCTCAAAGCACACAAAAAATCGATCCGTCGCGCAGCAATTAACACTTTCGGGTACATTGCTAAAGCTATTGGTCCTCACGACGTATTGGCCACCCTTTTGAACAACCTCAAAGTGCAAGAACGACAGTTGCGTGTGTGTACAACCGTTGCTATTGCAATTGTTGCCGAAACTTGTGCTCCATTCACCGTTTTGCCCGCTATTATGAATGAATATCGAGTGCCAGGTCAGTTTGTTCGTTAGTGTAAAATATACATACCGGGTATGCGTTTCAGAAATCAATGTGCAAAATGGTGTTTTGAAAGCACTTTCTTTCATGTTTGAGTACATTGGTGAAATGGCAAAAGATTACATTTATGCGGTTACACCTCTTTTGGTCGATGCGATGATGGAACGGTTCGTTCACAACTTGTGTGTCCCAATGTGACAGTTTACTTTTCAGGGATGTAGTCCATCGCCAAATTGCCATTGATACGGTTGCCCATTTGACTCTTGGTGTCTACGGCTTTGGCTGCGAGGATGCACTGATGCATTTACTCAATTTTGTGTGGCCCAACATGCTCGAAAACTCTCCGCATGTCATTCAACGTTTCGTTTTCGCATGCGATGCAATGCGTGTTTCGCTTGGGCCCATCAAAGTGCTGCAGTACTGTCTTCAAGCACTGTGGCATCCCGCACGGAAAGTTCGCGAGCCGGTTTGGAAGGTAATTTAAAACTAACGCTACAACAATTAATTTGCAACTTGACCAAGGTCTACAACAACCTCATTCTCGGGTCCCAAGATGCGGTCGTTGCCGGATATCCGCGAATTGGTAAGTCCATATCTTATGATTTCTGTTTGCCAATGGCCTATGTTTTAGCCAACACTGACCGAAACCACTACACTCGCTATGAGCTCGACTACGTTCTTTGATTTTCGAAAAGTGATCTATGGGAGGGTCAAGAAGCAGTAAGAGTGTAAATCATAAAGTACTGATCTAAAAAATGGTTTCATAAAATATTCTCGAATTTGTAGTTCGTTTTTGTTTCTTCCATTGACTGGTTAAAATTTCTGTACTTTTCGACAACTACTTTATATTCAGATGTGAATTATGCATTTTTTTATTTTATTTTACATATTCAATAATTGTCGATTTTTTCCGATAAATTGTTTGTTTTTGTCTGTTATGCTTTCTGCAATCCATTTTTCTCCTCGGCGTTTGTTCAGTTCTGTTGCTTTACCAGCCTCAGCGTTGAAAAAACCGGGTCGTTTCTACGAAAGAGTTGAGGTGCGTAAAGTGAACAAGGAGAATTCCGTCGGGGAGGTGCTTTCGAATGTGGGCAATTTATTCGGTGTTTTCCTTGATGATCGTTCCCTTCGAACGCCGCTCGGGAAACAATTTTGTGCCCCTGAGCCTTTGGCATTGGCTGTTGCGCAAGAATGGGAATCGCAAATGGAAGTGATCAGAATGGAGACAATGCATCTTACAGGTGCTATGGGAGATCATAAGTTTTACTTGTGAGTATTCAATTGCTGAATGTGTGATTCCAACACTTGGACTTTTTGTTATCGAAATGCTTTAAGGACTTTCCTTCACTTCCGTTGACAATCCGTGCCAAGAGACGAATGCTTCGCTTGTGCGGTGAATGAATGACAAACGAATGTTTCCAATTACATTTCTTTTCAGCAAATTGCTATCATTTCTCCAAACGGACACTTTGCTGTATTTTTCTGAGCCGATGAACACCCTTTCTGATGAGCAACGAAAGTATTGGGGTCCGGTCATTCAGTTCGCCAACCATCGCTTCGGTCTTTCTCTGTGCCCCGTAGAGAGTGTAATCGTTCAACCGAAACTGACTTCGGACACCTTGCAAAGCATGGAGCGGCATTTGTTGTGCCTTCAAAATACTTTCCCGTCACTGATCGGCATTTTATACGGGACCGAGGCGGTCAAAAGTCTGTTGGTCGTATTGGCCACTTTGGCACAACATTTGGATGTGGACACGGCGGTCAGACTGAGTCGACTCGAGCAAATACACCAGACGATTGTGTGGGGCAACGTAGAATGGGCGCACGATGTGGAGCACAACGAACTATGCACGCGATTGGCAGCTGCTGTGCTGTTTAACCGATGCCTTTGTTCCCCGTCTTCACTGACAAAGACATAAACGATTATTGTTCATTGTTTTGTATTTGGTTATTTTTCAAATATATGTAGGGCAAAATTATGTTTTAAACATGTTGAAAAGGTCATATGAAATATCTTTTCCTAATTGCACAGCTTTTTTTTTTTTTTTTGGTTTCTGCCATTGGTCTCCCATTGATGCATGACGACGGGTACATCCGCTGCAAATTGATCCACCGGGTCGAGGAAGGCTTTGAACTTGTGAGTATTCAAACAATGAAACTCCATACAAAAAATTGTTGACTACGGTACCGGGATGGTTGTTTTAAATGTTTTTGTATAAGTTACTTTTTTGAACCGTTTTATTACTTTGTCTCCGTTTTACAGTGCCCTCGGCTGATCCCGAATTTGGCGCCCGGCGATGTGATCCAAATTCGCTCTGCACTTTCCTGCGATTATGTGGTGTTCCAATTTACGGCAGACTGTACGAACGAAAATCGTTTCAAAGACCGTTCGATCGTCGTTTGCTCAAAGGCATTCGAAAACCGAAAGGCGCAATTTCCGACTCGCTCTGACGTTTTAGTGCGCCGAGTTGAGAAGAGTGAGGTGAGTCAATCGAATTAACAAAATTAAATTAGGTAGTGGTTTTTTGTATTCAAGGATTTTTCGTCAAAAAAAAAAGCGTTAAATTAAGTTCAGGTTGCGCTGGACAACATTGAGCTGACTTTCAAGGTACTCTACAAGGTTTTGCGGATTTCGGCTTTTCCTTTTATCCGTTTACTTCAGGAATATTACATTTCTCGGGCGGATATGTGGCGATTTCGTAATTGTTTGATCGACTCGTGTGTGTATGTTGGAAAGAAGGAGGAATGGCTCGGCATTCTTTGCACTGTCAGTGATTTGTGGCGTGCCGGTGAAAGTGTGAGTTTTTTTTTAATTGGTTCGTCCCTTACCCAACACCTAAAAATCAAAGGTTTGGAGTGGCTACGTGTCTGAAGAAACAAGGCGAGTTAACTCTAATGATTTTTTCAATTTAAAGACAAAGAGTTGCTGATTGTTTGTTCAACTTTTTTCAATTAATCGCTTTTCTCCTGAAGGGTCGTCTTCCGCTCATCAAGTTCCCAGGTGCTCATTTTCATCCAATTTGGCGAAGAGATGTGGGACATCGACCCCAAGGGCGACCTTTACTTTGAAAAATGCGTCAAAGGATTTCTGCCGGCACTTTTCAAGAAATGGAAGGAACAGTTCTGCGCCCATTTGGTCAGTCGTTTGTCCCTAATTTCTTTCTTATAAGGACAAATTGCGTTTAGGTGACCATAATTGTGTTTTCTCGTTGGTATTATAAAACGGAAATGTTGGACGCCGAAATGAGGGAGAAGCTGAAAAACTCAAAAGACCACCGGGACAGATACTATCAGGTGAGGCAAGTTAGAACTTTTGGTGAAAATGTTGACGTATTTTCTATAATTTACCTTAATTATTTCTTTTTGTTGTTTTCCTAATAGTATCAAATTTCTTTTTTTTTGTCACAAAAATTTATGGGTCAGCAATAACGAATCCTACCGAAATTTTATAATAAAAAAATCCAGTCTTGAAAATTATCAAAATTAACTAGTTTTTGACCCACCCATAGGACTTCTATTGGCTGTTGGTGCAAAATGAGCATTACAATGACTGGACGCATGTGTTGTCTAAGGTGAGCCGTTGACAAAACTTTCGTTTGTTTCCATTTATTTGTATTTAGCTTAAACTGACCTTCTACAATTACAAATCGTCCATTCAGAAATACAATCGGGAGACATTTCCGGTATTCTTTTTTTTTTGCTTTCTCTGGTTGCGCCGGATGCACTCCATTTTACCCCCTCCTCGCCGTGACTCCCCACCCTCCCACCCCGAAAAATAAAAGGTTTTCTGGAAGAAATTCAAGAAAGAATTTAGTAATTTTTAAGAATTTACTATAGTTACTTTTCAGTTATTTTGTAAAAATAATTTTTTGGCGAAATGAGCTTTACGCCCACGTTTTATATGATCTTCTCTTCCCCCTTTTACCAGAAGTACACCGGGGAGAATCCGATCTGCGAACTTTCAACCGCAAGCGATGGCAACTTTTTGGAGGTTCTCAACATTTCCATGAACAGTTTCTTGGCCTACCATTCCGACCGCAGATTTGAGACCACCGGACAGCAGGTAATATCAGCCAAAAAAAACAATCATTGGCATTTAATCGCTACAATATTGTGGGTTTGTGTGCAATTAGCACTAATTGTTTTAGATTATTTTCTTGACCCCGGGCGGAGGTGTTTTTAACGTCGACAGAGAAATGGTGAATTTGACCAAACAACGTATCATTGACATGGGTAAACACTTTTAGCGTACACTTTAATTTTAAATATTAGTTAGTTAACTTAATGTTGGTTAGTTTCTGGTTGCTTTTTCAGGCATTTCGCTGGACATCGTTTGTCTCGGTGAACAGCCCCTCCACGCCGTGCCATTGTTCGTCTTCAAACACAAATCGCCCCAGCAAAGCGAGGATTATTTTATACCGTAAGAACGGGATTTATTACCGCTCTTTTTTCATTAGGAATTTGTTCCCATTTTCTTTTAGTCATTGGATGAATTATTCATATTTCAATATGCCCCGCAGTTCGTCCATATCATCCAAATTCAAAACTCGCATTAATTTCCCGGAAGACATTGTTAAGGTACTCAACCCCGCCGGTCAGTTTCATTTTTTGCCATTTTCTTTTCCAGAATACGGAAGAGGGTCTCTTTTTGGAGAAAAGCATCGAAGGCGTGGACGATTTTCGCATTTACGACGAAAATGCTTTTACCTCCTTCAATCAGACCAACTTTGGTGCCGCTGCAAATGCGCTGAACGAGCTGTACAAGGAGCTGATGGTTTCCGATGGCCCTCAGAGTGCCGATTTTGTAAGTATATAAATCAAACAGAAGCATCAACGAAAAAAATTGCCGATTGTCTCAATCTTATCCCATTCAGTTTGACCGTTCGTC
Source organism: Heterodera filipjevi (assembly GCA_039877585.1). Taxonomy (NCBI): domain Eukaryota; kingdom Metazoa; phylum Nematoda; class Chromadorea; order Rhabditida; family Heteroderidae; genus Heterodera; species Heterodera filipjevi. The sequence continues at coordinate 1,462,398 of JBDPZO010000008.1, read as the reverse complement.
CGTCCCTTTATCCACTTCTGAACGTCCCATTGTTGGTTCACTCGAATGCCAAGCCAATTTTGTTGAAAGAAACAATTTGGGCAGCGCAATGCCACCACGTGGTGGCTCACTAGAATCGAAGCCACTGATGAGTGAGTGACTGGCATTTTCCTTTGGTGAATTAATTTATTCAGGCATTGGACAGCGTGTCCCAGGCCAAAGGTCCTTTCTTTCCGTTTTTTAATCAGTTGTTATGCCTTTTTCCTTTTTTAGCGGTCCCTATTTTGAGCCCATTCAACGGGGATTTGTCAATCCTTTTCGCCCTGAGCAATTTATTGTGCGAATAACGGCAAACCGACGCCGTTGGATACATGGTCCATCTCCATTACTAATACATTAAGGTGCACCTAAATTCCAACAATTAATTCAGTGTTTCCCGTCGACCGTCTCGGCAGAGCAAAGTTGGCCCACCATTACGTGGTCGGTTCTTCGACAATGAGTGTTTTGTCTACCGTCGAACCGGTTGGTGTTTATTAAAAAAAAGCGGACGGATGACTAACATTTTTACAATTATTGTATGCTTCAATAATTGCCTTTTAGGAGCCTTTGCCTCCGCCTTCAAACGCAAATATTTCCGACACATCGCCCGCAAGACGCGCCCCATCGCCGCTGAGTCCCCTGAATGAAGGCACCGCGTATGAAAACAAAGTGACCGGCCTTGGTGCAAAGGGCCGGACAATGGTGTGGGCGTGGGGGTCGACGGGAGAGGAGAAGTGGAACCCGGACATGGAGGTGATCAGTGGGGCTGACGATGTGACGATCTTAAGTCATCAATTATCAGATTGGCTGTGACTGGAAGTCGTTGGTCCGTTCTGGCCTTCTGCCCATCACTACCGACTTTTTCCCGGACGGGCGCAGTCTGAACGACTACACCATGTCCGAACATCACATTTACTTGGAAGTTGACGAGATGCGCAAATGGGTGCCCTCTGAACATTTCCCGAGGCCCACCGCACTCCATCTGTGCCATTTGCTGTTCGATCAGCTGATCTGCCAGCGTCTTCAGCGCGGCTACCAAATCGTCGTGTTGCCCAAGGAGTACATCCATTCCGCAATTCGGTTTTACTTTGTTTGCCTGTTTTAACCATTTGCCGTTTTGTAAATGAAGCAAAATCATTTGTGACCGTGCTCGACAGCCCGTCCACCGTGAGATTTGCCTCTCCTTCAACCACATTTACCATCGCATTTTTCTGATCATCGAATTCACCGATGGTGTTCCGCATAATGCAACTGATGCGACCATTCTTGTCCAGCAGTTCATTCCCAAAAACATGGTCAACCAGGAGATGCGCAACCCGGCCCAAAGCAATAAGTGCCAAAATAGCGACAAACAAACCAGCTGTCGACTTATTGTTTGTTTTTTCAGATACCATTATCTGTTCCAAGTGCCGGACGATGTACGCTACATGGCGAGTACCACGTGGTTTGTTTTTGTCGTGTAACATATTTTGGGTGATTGTTCCGTTAACATTTCTAGCTTTAAACACCACAATCTCGACCGTCTTAACTGGAGTCGTCTCGATTCGGAGTTGCAGAATGCCGCACGTTGTCCTCAACTGTTTGCCGATGAGATGAAATGTTTTTCATCGAGGTAATAGCAATTGAAAAGGATGTCCAAGAAATTCTTTGATTTACTCTTCCGTTTTTTTTAGATGGCTTGCCCTTCCGGACACCAGCAAAATAGCGAAGGAAGTGCTCAGTCACCGTCGGGGCGATATTTACGAATTGCATACCTCTTCCGATCAATTGGAGTGCAATTTCATGCGCTTCATTGAATGTTAATTGAGCACTTTATAGTATATGTCTTATGTTTGACCATGTATTTCCCCCGGAAAGGTGTAAACAGAGTGCGTAGCAACAGCACAGCGCATGTCCACCGCAACTTTAGCGGTGGCAACACAACCGGCGGCACTGCGCCAAGTTGTACTGCTCCAGCAGCGCCTGTTGTTGGCTCGCGACCCGAAACACCGCTCAAATTTGCGGCGATGGATGCGTCCAATTGCCCTCTGTTGAACAACTTCCAAACCTCCTCCTCCTCGCTGTTGGGTGAGAACCCTTCGCTGTCAGCCGCGACAATTTCGGCTGCCGGTTCTCTTGCTGAACTGTTAACGCCCGACCCGGACACAGTGCTGGCGGCGTGGATGGCAAGTGCCGAGTGGGAGGGAGCTGCTGTCGTTAACCATTGTGTTTCAGGTGCAAATGGAGTCGAACCCAATTTCGCTTCCACCAAAGAACACTCAAACGCTTCCCCCCACCATTTTCATTTCGTACGATTTCATTTGTTGGCTTATGCGCTCTGTGTCCTGTATCGATTCGTTGGATGAGGCTATTTCTTTTGCAAATCGTCTCCTCCATGCTGATCGGATCAGGTGCTTTCTTGCTAAACTTTTGAATCGCATAAATTGGTTTTTTGTCATTTTTACAATCATTTCGTTATTTTAAGATTGATCACGCCTCCAACGGATTACGAATCATATGGTGGTGTTAACAATACATTTTTATTTAGTAAAATCTTTCCCACTTTATTAGAAGCCGAAAACTCCGGCAAATCATCCACAAATTCTGGCGAGCATCGCTTTCATTACGGGTTTTTCCTGTACTGCGTCGTTACGGACAGTGCCGACTCGGACATCGCCAAAGTCGACCTCCGCGGCAAAATTTATGTCGCCATTGAGCGGCCATGTGCCAGGCATAGCGTCAACAGGGAGTGCCGTTTCCGGTCCAAAGGCGTTTCTATGGAATTTGCCACCAGCTCATCATTTGCCATTCGCAATTTGGAGAACCAATACGTGGAGTGGGGTCGCGTGATATTCCATAGAGCGTACAATCACAAGCAAGCATTCGAATTTTATGTGCGTTTTTTATGTCTTCAATTTTGAAGTAATGTTTAAATTTTTAAAATGATTATTTTTTGAAAACCCTTGAGGATAGTTTTGAAGAAAATGCGCTTTTATGTTTTCGTTTGTGGTCTTTGTCACTTTTTGAGCTTTTCCTCTACATCTTTTTAGATCAAATGGTTTATGGCCACTGGGCAAACGGTGGCTGACCTGGTCCACAAACAATGGGGAAGACATGCCCAAAAATATTCTGTGCATTTCTTTCCCGTGCCCGAGGATGCGTTTGCCGAGCCAACAAATGTGCTTTCCTCGCCGCTTCGGTGTCCCATTTTTGTCACTTTCCGTGTCGATTTGATTCCCGAGCACAAAGTGGGGAGGCATTCGTTCATCGTCAGGGACCACTTACTCTGTGTGCTGTTTTCAGTTCGACTGCGTTCTGTCCAAAATCATGTCCTTCTTCGGCTTCATCCTTTTGGGCTGTCCCGTGCATCGCGACAACACTCCGTCACCGCCCTCCGTGCCTTTTCCCCAACAACATTTTCAACAGCAATTGCCACCCGATCTCGCCCGCTTCCAACAATTTGTGCACCTTTCCGGCGGAATGTTCATCAAATTCGACCCCAACCAGCGCGCTTTCATGTGGGCCTGGAATCACATGCTCAGCCAACGCTTCCGTTCATCGTCCGTTTGCTATGCCATCCCTTTGACCATGTGTTTCTTATTTAGTTGGTGTTCTGAAGAGTTTTTGGACTTTATGCTCAGCGATTTTCGCACTTTTTGCCGCAATGACAACGACCGATTGTCCAATTTTGTGGCGATGTGTTGCGGAGACTCCTTTGATTTTGCGGAACGACAAGAAGAAAGCACCGACCATTATGTTGGAGATGAACCGATTCAGCAGCACCAAGTCGTGAACAACGGCACGGGTACCAACAGAGGCGACGGGTCCGGCACAAATAAAAGCAATTTTCAAATTTCACATTGATCACAAAGCATAAGAGTAATGCTCATCCGATCTCAACCCCTCCTGCTGACTTTTTTTTTCTTTGTGCCATCTTACGCACTTTGCTCAATTGTTGATGCGTTAATATTCTGTCTATTTTTGTTTCTGTTTTCTTATAAATGCTTTATATTAATATAATTCCATTCATTCGAAGTAAAATTTAGTTACGCACCTAAAAATTCTTGTTTTGATTCTATACATTACAAAGTGTCGGTATATTCCGTTTGAAGGGAGAATTCTATTTTAAACATTTGGCTGAAATGAAGTACGCTCAATTGGGTGAGATTTCGTGTTTCAAAATTGCCTAATTTACTCACCTTTTAACAGTTGTTGGCCCTGCTGGCAGCGGGAAGGTGGGCATTCAATTGTTTGCTCTTTTTTGTTTTGTTGAAACAGCTGATTAAGTCCACGTATTGTGCAGCGGTTCAACTCCACTGCAAGACGGTCGGACGGACAGCGTTTGTGGTCAATTTGGACCCGGCGGCGGAGCAATTCAATTACGACTGTGCCGTTGGTTTGTCATTTTATTTTATATGCCAATCATTTGGAATGTTATGCAAATAATTTCAGATATTCGGGAATTGATAAGGTGGGTAAATGTAAACAGTAAGCAAATGCGTTTGGTGGCGCTACAGTCAATTTTAAGTGTGGAGGATGTGCTGGAGGATGAGGACATGGCCATGGGACCGAACGGTGCGTTGGTCTATTGTATGGAATATTTGGCCGACAATTTGGACTGGCTCCACTCACATCTCAACGAGGGCGAGGACGACTATTTTCTGTTCGACTGTCCGGGTCTGTTAATCTTGTTTGAATGCTATTGTTTGAGTGTCCTTCCATGTTTTAGGACAAATTGAGTTGTACAGCCATTTGCCGGTGATGCGCCAAATTGTGGATGCGCTGCGCGAGTGGAATTTCAACGTGTGCAGCACTTTCGTCATGGACACGACCTTCTGTTTGGACTCGACCAAATTCATGTCGGCCACTCTCACCGCACTGTCGACGACCATTTCACTGCAAACTCCGGCAGTGAATGTGCTCAGCAAAATGGACTTACTGAACGCGGAGGACCGGAGGACGGTCGAAGAGATTGTGGACGGAGAATTGCAAAATGCAATGGAAAAGGTGAAATGGGGGAGGGGGGGGGGAGGAGCTAATTGGAGTTGAAAAACAAAGACAACCGAATAATTAAACCATTCCTTACCAATTAATATTTTTAAATATTAGCACGGAACAAACAAATGGGAAGAAAAGCATCGAAAATTGACAGAGGCACTTTCCACCGTAATCGACGACTACTGTATGATCCGATTTATACCGTTAAACCTCGAGGATGATGAATCGATTGAAGGTGAGTGAACAAAGGGAATGGGACGAATGACGAGATTGGAAACTTTTTCTGAAAAATTAAGAAATTCTTATGGCCATTGATAGCGCAATACAATATGGAGAAGACGCGGAAGTGAAAGACAAATACCCGGAAGAGACGGATAGAGATAATGAAAATGAATAACAGTCACATTAAAATGCTGATAAATGGGGGAATAAAAAAGGGCCCATTAATCCACAATTGTCCATTTGGCGGGCTGTTCACAGTCCGTGAGTCCGTCCGGACAGAAACGATTAAAGGTCGTCCGTGGGTCGTGGCCAAGTATTTCGCGGTCCTCCTGAATGCGGAAGGAGAAGGTGGACAGATGAGTACCGATGAAATATCTGTGATTACGAACGAATAAGTGTATAATTAAGGTTAATGAATGTGGCAAAAGTAATTTACCTTGAATTGGCACAGATCCACTGAAATTTTACAGAATACAATGGTTTTAACATTTGTCTCCAACTTGGTCGATTATCGAAATGGCCGCTTCTGATAATTCACTTTCGTCAGAAAATGTTATCATTCGAATGTTTTGTTTTGCCAAAAGGCGCCCCAACGAGTTCACTTCCGAAGTGATCGCATCGGTGCATAGGAAAAAGTCGTGGATGTCCAATTTGAACGCCGTTTGAGCAATCTTTAAATATGTTCATTGCTTGTCCTTTTGAAGTGCAAAATTTTCGGTGTTCAACTTGTGTCGCGGCGCCTTCAATGGACGGAATGTCATTTTGGTGTGCCCACACAAAGTCCGCCCGGCGCAAATGAGCACACAAATAATCAGTCGTATTGACCAAATGGTCGGCGCGGAAGGCATCGCCAAGAGAACGAAGTTTTTTTGCGTATCGCATCGATTTGCGCACTTGCCAAAAGAAATGGTCGCCGAATTGGTCATGCAAAATCGTTTCAGCGCGATCGACCATCAGAGAACGACTCAAAGAAAGAAAAATCGCAATTTTATGAACCCACCAACCCTTTGGGAAATAATTCAATGATTGCTGCTGCGAGTGTGCTCGACTGGCCTTGTATGGACAAACATTGCAAGTTCATCGCGTGAAAATTGTTTTTATAATCGAAGAAATTGCCGAGCCTGTGCTATTTAATTTGGTCCGTCAAATGCACTTTCCCACCATTTGTTGCCCCTTTTGACGTAGTATTTGTCTGCCTCAATGCACGGGCGAATGTCGTATTTGAGCACGTATTCGCTGCCCTCAGCCCATCCTTCCTCGTAATGCTGCAAATACAAAACGGTGCCGACTGAGTCGCCTTGCGCTAATTGTGGAAAAATGTTATAATACAAAGACCTCAGTTGATTTTCTTTTGTGGTACTAGTAAGGTTTGCCCACCCCATTTTTCGAAAAATAATATTTTTAAGTCGTGTAAGAAACTTTCCTGGGTTTTTCGGAGTCGCTGACCAGGGTGACATCCTTTTCCTTCCTTTTTCGTGCATTTTTTGATATTTATATTTTACGAATGGGGGACAAACCTTACTATTCCCCTTTTTGTTGCCACCTTCGATGAACTCGTCGAATTCAATAACCGGCACAAAAGTCGACAGACTTTCCAAGTCGAACAGTTCAGACCAACGGATCTTTGTCTGATGCGGTTTTTTGCGCCAGTGCCAGCAGTTTCCCCATGGCGGTAGCACAAGTACAAAGTCGAACCCTACCAACAGTTTGTCTATTCCTTCTATCCCTCGTCGTGGCGTCCCCTCTCCCGTTTACTCACCTTTTTCTCTAAGCTGTCGCACTGTGTTTGCCACCCTCAGGTACACATCCCTTCGCAAATTGAAGCCCTCGCCGGGGTTCTGTCATATAAATAATTAACGCTTCATTTTTTTTTTATCTATAAGATTCCCTTATTATTCAAATTATAATGTTTAATTTTTGCAGTAAACGGGACCACATCGTAGAGCAAAAATCGACGTTCTGCGAAATTGTATTTTCTTGTGTCGGTTCCAAACTTTGCCAATGTGACTACATTTTTAAGGCCAGTAGGAAAGACAAAATTAAATAAGGAAAATAGCAAATAAATTAGCAGTGGGGACGAGTAATACGCATCGGACATCGAAGAGAGAAAATAGAAGAAACCTAGAAGTTAAAATTTCGGAATTTTTCAGTCATTTTTCTTTTAAAAGATGTAAAATAAAGATGTAAAATTGGCACCAGATTCGTACTGCCCCGATTCGCAACCAATTCGTATTCGAGACCGGCCGATGACAATGACATTCTTTTATAGTTTATTTTGTGAAAAAATGAAAAAAAAAACACGAAATACAGATTTTCAACAAGTATTTTTGAATTTTTTGGCATGAGAGAAATTTTTTACATATACTTTTCAATTTATTCATGTGATATTCGAAGTTTTAATCTCATTGTTGTCACAAATATTTGACTTGATCTCTTTTGTTTTATTCACCTATTCTGCAAAAAAAAAAATGGCACTAAAAATAAAATTAATAAGAAAATACAACTCATGATAAAATGGCAATTTTAGGCAAAGGCAACAAAAGAAATTTTTTTTATTTATATACACGGCGGCCCAATTTTGGGCTACAGTTGCAATAATTATTTGAACTTTTGTCTCAGTGGTCTTTTAGATGGTAAAAGACATAAGGAAGAAGGTTCGGGTTGGGCTATGACAAGAGATATTTTAATATATGTATTTCTTGAATGCTAATTTCAAGATGAGATGGAAATTGGCTAGGTAAAGAAAACAATTTGCTTCACTATTTCTACTTCGTCTCCCTTCTTTGACCCTCTCATATTTCCCTTTTCTCTCCTCTCCCACCCACCCAACGCAGCCGCTCTCTCCGCCCCGCCTAAGTTAGAGACAGGGAAATAGTATGCTGAAACGAGAGAAAAAGAAATTTTTTGAAGCCTTGTAACTTAGCCTAGCATCATTTATTTCAACTAATTTTGGGCTCATTTTGAAGAGCAGCTCCTGCTGAATATTACTGAGTTAATTTCTAGTATTTGATAAACTTTTAAAAAAATCGAAAAAAACCCAATTTTCAACAACAATTTTTGAACTTCCTTGCGAATCAACTCACACAATTTGGGTATCATTCGAAAGCTTTTGTAGAGACCAAGCTTTTTCTAAGCTATTTTTAAAGCAAAAGGATTCATCTAAAAAAAGTTTTGACTTCATGAAATATAAAAAAATATGGAAAATTCGTTACAGAGAAAAAATTTTTCCTACAGACGGATTTTCTTGAAATTTTGCATAGGCCCATATTTTGATCCTCTCTATAATTTAATATTTGCTTTTTTGGAAATATATTTTCTATCTCGAGATCGGCTCTTGCCTTTTTACAGGGGACTTTTTCTGGTTTCTTTTTAAATTTTTGCTTTTTTATTTATTTTGGCGTTCTGAATTAATAAATAATTTTTGCAACTGAGAGCCAAAATTGGGCCGCCGTGTATGTCTTAAAAATTTAAATATTTTTAAAGATTATTTTTAATTCTCAAAATATTTACCAAAATCTTTTCAAGAAATGCAAATTTTTCGTTTTTATGGGGGTCTTTTTTGAAAATTTTACAAAAGTTAATTCTCAGGGTGCTTTTTTCTGTTTTTCTTAAGGAAATCCCGAAATGAAAAAATGCCAAATCAAAAAATTGTAATGCAGAAATGCTTATTTTTAGCCACTTTCTTCATAGCATATGAGCAGAAAAATATGAAAAATTACAACTGCTTTCCCTACAAATCACATTTCTTGGTATTTTGAAAGCTCTTGCAGAAACGAAGGTTTCTAAGCATTTGTTAAGCAAATGGATTCAACTGCAAAAAACCAAACATTTTGTTTTTAGAGTGCCTTATGCTCTTCGACCCTTTGATGTAACCCAAGTGATTTTCATTTAACTTTGACGTGACGTCTAAACAGGTAAACTCGTCGATGCGAATGCGACCCAGCGTATCATGTACCGGGGCCGTAGTAAAAGAAGAAGGTTATTTGACCAGGTCATTTAACCATGGTTATTTGACCTTGTCAAATAACCACCAACCATGAGAAAAACGGTAGTAAAAGAAGATGGTAAATTTTCTGCTGGAGCAACCAGCAACCACCGTCATTTAACCACCAACTACCTTCTTTTACTACCGCCAGCAGTAACCATCAACTTATTGTTGTTATTTTTTCTTTCTCTTTCTCAATTCTTTCTATTAAAAATATATTTCTTAATTCTTTTAGTTTATGAACACCATTCGAAGGATGAATGATGTTATTGTTAGTTATTTGTTGGCCGTTACTTTATGATGATGATTTCTAGTTATTGATGTTATATGATAGTAATTCTTTTAATTTAGTTATTTCTTGAAAATGTCATTGTTTTCTAAAGAAATGGCGGAACAAATAGCAACAACTATTAAAGACAACTTTGCTACTTTTTTCCCAAGCAACAAAGAAGCAAAATTCAAGTGAGAGAAAAATGGCACAACATGAAAAAAGACTCCAAACGTCGCTTTGCTGATGAAAAACGGTCAAAAAATAATAAAATGTTGATTATTCACGTAATTAAATCCTTTAAGCGAGAGAATCAAAACTGGCGGTGGTCGTGCTGAAATGCATGATGATCCTGTTCACAGTGCCATAGTCGATACCTTTGCCGAAAAGGCCAGCTTTTCGGGGATTCCCGGAGCCCGTGCAACGCCAATTTTTCCACAATCTTCCACTTCAAATGCTGATGTTGATGTGGATTTGGAAGTCCAATGTTTGACTAGTTTTGAGGTGCACCAACAAAAATGGCGCTTTTCTATTGACATTTTTTTACAGCAGCAAATGCCCTTCAAGTTGCTCAAGACCGATTTCGGGGCGACACCTAGCCCATCGCCTGTTCCAAAAGCATCCCGAATTCGAGAACTTAGTGGAACGGCTGCCATCGTTGACCTTCAACGTGAGGTGCTTGAGCTGGAAAAAGATTTTTTCAAAAACCACGCAATTCAATTGGTCGAAAAAATGACAGCTTATTATGACTATAAAGTTGCCAAGTTTCTGTCTGCCGAAGAGAAAGAGGAAAGCGACGAGAAAGAATTCTGATTAATTTTAAAATCAATTGGATTATTTTTATTATGATTGAAAGTCAATCATTTATATTTTTATTTGCAAAAATAAGTGAACTATTTGACTTAATACCTTTAATTGGATATTTTTTTCGAAAAAAGATTTGTTAAGCAATTATGGCGGAATTTTTAATTTTGGTGGAAGAGAAATGGCCAAAAAACGGCGTTCAAAGGGACCATTTAAAAATGTTTTGGGAGAAGTTCAATTGCTTAGCCAAGCCGAAAGAGATAATGAATTGGTGAAACGGTTCAGGTATTAAGTTGCTTTTGGAAATTTTTTAAATTGGTTTTTGATATTTTTTCCATTTTTATATCAGATTCACCGAAAATGGTATCAAATTTTTGTGCTCTTTATGTCAAGCAGATTTGGTCCCTAAACATGGTATCAAAGGGTCGCCTGTCCCATTGGAGCTTCAAATTATTATGACTCTCCAGTATTTGGCAAGCAATACTTTTGAAATTCATATTGGCAAATCATATGGCGTTGGACAAAAAACTGTTTCATTGATTATAAACCGCGTTTGTGACTCAATTGCAAACCGATGCGGAAAATTTGTACATTTTCCGCAAGGAAACAATGAAATGCGCACCAAAAGTGATTTTTACAATTATTGTGCCATTCCATGTGTGTTGGGGGCCATCGACTGTACACACATCAGAATTACAGTAAGGCTAATTAATTTCAAATAAAATCTATCAAATTAATATAGAGCCCGAGCACTGCTGATGAACAATCCTATATTAATCGGAAAGGATTTTATTCAATTAACATGCAGGCATTAAATATTATATTTTATTAAATAGTTTATTTTTAAGGGGATAGTTGATTCAAAATGCCAGTTTCTAAATGTGGATGTTTCATGGCCTGGTGCAACTCATGATTCTTTTGTGCTGCGCCAAAGTGGCGTATGGGATTTCTTTGAATCCGGCCAAGGGGGGACTTCAATCTTATTAGGAGATTCCGGTCTGTAATTTAATTATTAAGCCTTAAATGAAAGCTAATATCAGAATATTTAGGTTACCCTCTAAAGACATGGCTTCTTACACCATATCTGACAGTTGTTACTGCGTCTCAGCGCAGATTCAATTATGCGCTGAGTAGAGGCCGTACTTGTGTTGAGCGCGCCTTTGGCATTTTTAAACGCCGCTTCTCTATTAATCATTCGGGCTACCGACTTCCAATTTCCAATATTTCGAATGCAATAATTAGTAGCGTTATTTTGCACAATTTAGCATTGCGAATGCGAATCCCTCTAATGGGCGATGACTTTGAAGATAATCAACCACCACCTAACGCATTTACTGAAGTTGCTGATCAGCCGCAATGGCGGAGCGAAAGACAGTTGAGACAAGCTGCTCTTGAAAAAAGATTGGAACTGACAGCTCGATTTGATCAATGAGCAAAACATATATTAAAAAACAGCCAACTCTTTATTTTTATAAAATTATTAACGAAGTTTTATTTAGTTAACAAAAGATTATAAATGATGTTTTTTAAATTAATTATTCACCTAGTACTTTTTCACATAATTACTATGTGAATAATCAATTGATTTCTTCTATTTTTGACTAAATTTATTTTAGTCATTTTTAAAAATATTTAAAATTAGTATTTTTTTAAAAATTTTATATCATTCGAAAAAGCAGACTTTACTTTATTTAATAAAACTTATTTTGTATTTTTATCTGTTTTTGGTGATTTTTGGCAGAATTTTAAAAGTTGCTGGTAAAGCGTGCAACCATGGGTCGGGTCAGGGTTGGCATTTTACCATGGTTACGTGGTTAAGTGACCATCTACCTTCTTCTTTTACTCTGTGTTCACGAACCACCAACCATTAGGGTCAAATAACCATGTTAAATGACCATGAACCCATGGTTGCTCATTTACTACGGGTTTACCATGATGGTTGTGGTTAGTTAATAACCATCTTCTTTTACTACGGCCCCCGAAGGTACGAATTTGACAGCGGTGACAAATACCGCATGTTTGTTATACTTCGTTTTGTTTGAATTTTTTGCAATTAGGTATGGTCTGTACGGACGAGCCAAAGGAGAAATCAAAACACAATCAATATCACTCTCCTACCAAAGCATGAAGACCAATACGAAGAAATGCCGTCAGACGGATACAGTGTAACGAAGTACAATTGCCAGCATTGGAGTCGAGAATACTTCAAAAAAGGTTTTTGTTAATAGATGGATGGGCCTGGTATTTCTTTAACTATAACATGAGGGGTGGGAATTTTCTTGGGGTCAGCCAGATGGTTTTCCAATTTTGTGCTTAACCCTAATCCCGTCTTACTTATCTTCTAAGTCTTATGAGTTATAACCGATTACAACGTTTTAAAGTGATGGAGAACACTATGCTAATGACTCATCGCTGCCAGTGCAATCCAGCGTCAAGGACGGCCAAAAATTGGAACATATGCATGTCAGTGAAGGACATGTCTGTGTGGTGTACATTGCATGCGGATGCAAAGTAGAAATGTTCAACACCTATGAACTGACAAAGCGAGGAAAAAGAGCGAAGTCACAATTAGTAGTATCCATTGGTATGAAAATGCCCATACTTTTACTAACGGGTCAGGCCCTTTTCGGTACGGACGGTTCGGCGCACGATTCGGTGTAAGGTTTTTCGGCGTGAGACTAAAAACATTTACCAAAATTAGCGAAAATGCATGAAACCCAAAATATGCCTCCCCACGTTAGGTATGGTCTGTACGGACGACACAGAGGAGAATCAAAACACAATCAATCTCTCTCCTACCAAAGCATTGAAGATCAATACGAAGAAATGCCGTCAGATGGACACAGTGTGAAGCCGTACAATTGCCAGGATTGGAGTCTAGATCAAGGTTTTCCAATTTCGTACTTAACCACGATCCCGACTTACTTATCTTCTAAGTCTTATAACCCGGTTATAACCGTTTTAAAGTGACACAGAACACAATGATAGACTTTGGTTTTCCCTTCTTTTACTTAGCGGAAAAGCAAGCTGAAAAGAAAATGAAGATTGATGAAGAAAAAAAAAACAGATATTCTCATACACGCTAGTTTTGTTTTTGTTGTCTATTTTGTCTATTTTTGTTTAATTTATTCAATAAATAAACTATTCGTTATATATATATATAGGTATTCTGTTATTTTATTCTTAATAGCTGTGGTAAAAACAGTTTGTTTAAGTCGTGAAATACAAAAAGAAAAATTTTGAATGACATTAAAAAGAAAGGACAATTGGTGAAATTGGAAGGGAACCGCCCAGTTCGGCGAGGACTGTTCCGGAGGACTGTTCCGTCGCAACAGGTCATAACTTTTTTGTGCATGGATGAATTTTTTTTGATTTTTGGCAAGAATAATGCAACACGTAAAGAGCTTTCTGCTGATAGCTCTTATGTTTAAATTTACAGACAAAAAAATTGGCTTTTCAAATTTGGCCGCGCCCAACTGACCCGGACCCAAATTAGAAGCATTGGCTACCATTTTGTCAGCAATTTTCGGCCAAAGCACCGCAGCAGCAAATGAGAGCAAAGCATTCCATCAGATCGGACGGGTCACACTGGGCGCAGCAAATGCAAAAATCCGAACATCCGTTCATTTCGCCTTTGAAGAGAAATTATTTTCCAATTCATTGAGTTCTAATTTAATTCATCATTTTTATTCTGTTTATTTCATGGGTTGAATAGTTCTAGGATTTTTTTTTTTAAAATTATTTTTAATATCATCCCAACTAACTGCTTGTTCCACCATAGGCTTTGCTTCCGATTGTGTCGCACATTTCCGTTGTAAAATTTTCTTGTGATTGTCCTATTGGAGTTTCGTTTGTCTGTGGTTGAGTGGTGATTGTTGTGGTTGTCGTGAGGTCATTTTCGAATGTCTTTGAACTGTCAGTGTAAGGAATTGGCATGCCAACGGCATTGACTGTGCCACCAGCAAAGTCCGTTATTTTTTCATGGTTTTGATTGTCGCCAGAAACAGACTTTTCCATTAAAAATTTTTAAAAATATTTGGAGACAATCCTGTTAAATGTATTGAAAACATTTTTGTTTGTTTTTGTTATTTTAAAAGTGAGAAAACTTAGGAAGGAATTTAAATGTGCGCAAAGTATAACACCAAATTAAGTTTGAAATGAGATTGGATCATTTTACCGGGATCCTATTTTTTTGCATGTTCTTTTTTTTGCATTAATCCTGCAAACCCCAAAAATGCTGGAAAGCATGTTAGAATCCTGCAAAATCCCCCTTGCAAAATCCCGCACCGATTTCTATCCTTTCTCTTCTTCCCCCGGGTGCTGAGCCGTTATACAAAAACCATCAAAATGGGCATGTATTATACATAAAAACCATCAAATCTACCATATTTTCACGCCTTTTTTGATGCCTTTTATATGTGTTATAGTACCCTTCCCCCTCCCCCTATCTACACAGAATCTCAAAAAAACTTATCTCTTTTGCTGAACAAGGTTTAATTAAATATTTCTTTTAGACTGAATTTGGGTTTTACCAATAATTCCTTTCATGTGGGCACAGAATGGATCAATGCAACTCATTTCTTCAGGTTTTATTTTGATAAATTGCAGGCATTGAATAGAAAATTGGCATTTCTTGCAGTTTGGTATCGAAATTATTATAGATTTTTAAAAAAGGTCCCCAAACTGCGATGGAAATGACAATGTGACTTTCTTTATGTTTTGAGTATGTAAATGGCGTCGTCCGACTGAGGAAGGGGACAGGGACATGCAAATGCTGTCAATGCGTAAAGGGTAAACCCAAATGGTACGCGAGTTGCGTCCGAAAGTGTCCCCCGATGAGGAAAATGTACATATGAGCATATGACTAACGAATCTCTCAAAAGATTAACCAAATTCTGCAGAAGCACTGAACTTCAACAATGTCAAGACCCATTCTCGACGAATTAACTAGGGCGCTTTTTGCGCATCTCCGAGGGGGAAATGCGTGCTTTGATGAAGTAAGCCAGAAAAGTCCGAAGGTTGGAGAGACCCTCCGACCCAACGGACGGTCGGACCGTCCGGGGCATTTCATGACGAATTTGCTGGGCGAGTGATGTCGGTGTTGGTGCGCAAAACTGATTGATGTTGTATTTTTGCAGGAAAATGAACTCATTGGGCTTTTCCGTCAGTGTCCCCGGTGTTCGCGCAGCCTTCGCCCGCTCGTCTTAGACTCATTCACTGACGAAAGAGATGGCCAACAGTACGAGCGGATGTGGTGGACCTGTCCGGGCATTGGTCAGAAGGTGGGCACAGCGACTAATTGTGTGTATTCCCAATGCTGTATTAACCCACATTTAATGCTATATGCAAATGATGCAGGGGCTGGAATTATATTGCATTTAGACTTTTGGGCAGAACTCGGTGGTTGCGAAGGTGTTTCAATTATAATAAAACCAAAAGGGGAACCCTTATAATTTTTTTAAAATTTTTGTTTTAAAAATAAAAAGATCCCCCATTTGGTTTTCAAAATAACGATGCTATACAAGTGTCTAATTTTCGTCAACTTATATTCTTGACACTAAGCTTTTGAATGATACCACGAATGTATGCATTGATAGAACTAGAAGAAAATAATGATTTAAGAAACCAAGGTTGGTTAGATGATTGGACTCAAAATGCATTAGAGTCAAGAGCCAACTTCTCTCCTTTAGGGGATGGGGGAGATGGAGAGGTATGTTTCCAAGGGGAAATTCATGTTAAACATTTCAGCAATGCTTTTTTCCCTTGGACATGCCCAAAGAGGTGTTTTGGACTCGTCGCTCCATGCAGCAGTCCCTTCGCGGCATCTTCCCTCTGCCTAACCTCCATTTGTTGCCCCGTTCTTTGCGTGTGCTTTACCCAAAACTTTACAACCGCAATATTAACATCGAGGAAATTGTGCGGTTATCCTCTTTCGCTCCGTCCGATGGACAGAGAAAGGCCGAGCGACACGCCAATTCGGGTGCCGAGGAACAGCAACAACAGCTTTCAACACATGGAGGCGCACAAGTCGGACAGGTGCGCTGAATTAAAAAGACAAATAGCACTTTTTTTATTTCAGTGTGCTGGTCCTTCGCTTCTCATCACTCTCCCGCCCTTTCCCTCTTCTGTTCGTTATCGCATTTCCATCGACACGATCTTAACCCCTCCAAACTCCGTTCAGTCCCAAAGCCCCGACTTTTGTGATGGGTTTCCATCTTCGCCGAGAGACGTCGAAAGGCAACATCGACAGCAAATTGAAAAGCAACAAACAGTGCATTCGTTGTAAGGCATTCTTAGCAAAATCATGGTGGCGGTAATTTCCTTTCAGTCTCAAAGAAACATTAAACAATCGATTATCGTGGCATACTCAATCGTCATCTACTCAGCGCGGTGAACACCGAAAGACCGTTGATTTGAGTCCAAATGCGAATGCGGCATTGGTAAATGGCGGACGTTTTGGAGTTTTAATTGACTTTTTTAAATATTTAATAGACGGTCTAATTATTATTATTTCAGAATTCTCACCTTCTTCTGAATGACAAGTGCGATCCGAAATTGATGATCAATTCGCTCAACTCATTGGACCCGACGGGTCGTAAGCAGCAGACGAGTGTACCCCGCTATTTGTCTCAACAACAGCATATTCGACTGAAGGGAATGCTAAGGAGAAGTATAGCGCCAAATCCGAAAGAAATAAGCCGGAGAAAGTCCAAGGAAGTGGCACAAAATAACGGACCACGCTATTTATTTGCACGGACAATGCCACAGGAAGAGGATACGAAGAAAAAGAAGGGCCAAAGGCAAAAAGTGACGGCGGAAAGGTCGAAGACAGAGAAGAAGACTGACGGGAAGGGACAGCGCAGCGATGGAATGGACGTATTCGCCGCATTGGACACACTGCAAAAGTCATTGAAAGCCAAAGAGTTTAGCCGTTTCTACGGACCCCAGGTGAGGACGATGGGATTGGGGGAGGGGGTAAAAGGCATTTTGTTACTTAACAATAGTTTAATTGTGCCATTTAAGGGTTCTCCATCGGCAATTCTCTCCAAACAAGCGACTTTCAATCAGCCGACCAAATCGGACCGAACGACGGACAGTAACGAACTCTTCCATGACACTGATTCCTTTTTGCCACAATCTCTCACCGTTGAGCCGCACTCGACCGTCACTCCATTAACCAATTCGGCAAACAGCAGCGAAAGCAACGGCTCTTCGTTGGGCCGGTTTAGGAGAGGTCGGAGAAGGCATTTTAAATGGTTTACCGAATTTCATTCATTTTAGGGCTGTCCATTGGGCCAGCCGTTCCCGGAGTGTCTGATAATGTCGGGGACCCGTCTTTGGCCGAGAAAATCACGCGCAATTATGAAAGTATTTTCCTGAAAACTTTGCAGCAGATGAACAACAATCGTCGTCCTGTGACGCCGTCGTCTGCATTTTCTACGGTAATTTTCAATAATTCCCCTCCCTTCCCATTTTTGCTAAATTTTGTCTGTTCCTTTTTAGCTTCAACCTCACCTCCCCATTTCGCCACAATTCGGCCAAATTGTGCCGGATGAGGCCGTCTTTCCCGAGGAAAGCACTCTCGGCGGAATTCCGCACGATTTCCACTTCTCTTCCGCCCCTCAACCCGTGCCGCTTTTACCCCCCGCCGTCCGTCAGTCCAATCAGCTGACGCCCATTAATTACGCCGAGGGTGAAGACTTGAGCAAACGCTTCGCACACAAACAGGTGGAAGTGACCGAAATCAACCAACAAGAGCAAATATCGTCTTTTTCGTTGGGGGAAATGACGGATTACGACACGTATTTGGGCTTCGGTCTCGAGGAGGAGGGTGACCCGGCCGCCTTAGAGATGACCCCGATGATGCCCGCGGGGCAAATGGAAGACGAAGGAGACTTTCTCAGGGCTCAGATGGGAATGCTTCCATGATCAGCGCATTTCGCTATTGTTTAATGTCTCTTTGTTTTCTTAACTCGCGAGCACACATCGTTTTTCCTTTCATTTGCCCTCTTTCACTCTTGTCATAAATTTTTAATTTATACTTTACCGATAATTACAAAATATAAAATGCAAAAATCAAATGTGTCTTTCTTTGATTGATGAGTATCAACAGTTTCAAAGAGTGTCCGTCGTTTGTGGCGCCCATTGCACTTGGACCATTTCCCATTGCTTTATGAGGAAGAAGAAATGCGAACAAATTTAAATCCTCCCCACCGTCCCCTGTTTTTGACCTGCCATTGTTTTCTGCCCCTCCTTTGGCATTTGCTTAGCGATGGCTTTTTCCTCCCCTCCGTTGTGTCCGTTCCGTCTTCTTTTTGGGTGGGGCCGACAAGGCAAAGACCGCTTAAACGGTGCACAAAATGTCCAAACTGAGTTAAGGGGGAAAGAGAATGCAAAAGCCATTAGCATAGGAAATAATCAAAGGGTCGATGAATGTAATTACCCTTCGCTCGAAATGCCACCATTCCATGTCTGAAGGGGGGGGGGGGAGTACGGCTTTACAATCTGTGCTTTTCTTTTTGCCCTTCTCTCTCACCGTGCCCTGCGCACTCTTTCAGCCCCACTCTCCTAAAAGGGAATTGTCTCTGATCGTCTGATCACTCCCCCCCCCCTCCCTCTGATCATTCATTTTCACCATTCCTTCCCCCCGTCGGTCGTCTCCTCTTTTTGTGCCCCCAAACATCGGTTTTCGTCGCTTCTCAGCCGCCATCCTCCGCCGCTTTTTGCGTTTTCCTTGGTGAACAGCCACAACTGCCACAGATCGAATCCCAACGAGCAGATTTCCAACGAAATTTGGTGACGATGAGCTGAAGAAAGGGGCGAGGGACGACAGAGCAAACACAGGCGAGAAGACGAAAGACGAAACTGTGGCACGGAGAGAGTGTGAGAGAGAGAAAGAGAGGACAAAGGGAAAGGAGGGGAGAGAGAGAGAGAGTCACAACAGTTAGACAAAAAATGCCAAAATAAGAGAGACAAAGGGAAAGCCAAATGTTAAATTGTTATTCCAAAAACAGATAATATGTCTATTGTTTGGTGGGTATGTCTAATTGTTCGATATTTGTCCTTCAAATTCTCACCCTTCCGAACACAGTGGCACCCGTTCTTGGCAAAAAATGTTCAGGCCACACGTGCTCCAGGTACTGCTCGAAGTTGAGGAAGGGTCAAAGATCCGTTATTCATTTGAGTGCCCCGCCCCCAACCCAAGCGAACGGTCGACAGCCCAACCGATGGCGCAATTCCACGCGTTCACTGACCTTATTTTTCCATTTAAAAATGCCCTTTTTGCCCAATTTTTGCTTATTCACTGACATCCTGCGAACTGACAGCCGACCGGGCCACTGCTCAACGGAAATTTCCTTTTCTTCTTTTGCCAATTGAGTGACTTACGGGGTGCCACTTTGTAGAAGAAATGCCTGAAATTGATCAGCTTTTGGCTTTGCCTTTTAGGGATTTTCAGATCGACAAAAAAGTCGGAAGCGTGTTGGAAAATGTTCGGTTTTTGTATCGATTCAAAAAAGGCAGGGATTCGGAAGTTAACCCTCTGAACATGCTTCTTGCCCTGTCGCCTTGTGCTGCTTTGGTCCCCGCTGTCACCTCCACTCGTCCATCCACACCTCACTCAGTCGTGCCAAATTAGTGTTCAGAATTTTGTTTGACGAACTGCCGGCGGGAAAGTCATGCGGAGATGCCTTTCGGAACACATGACCAACATGGGAACATGGCATTATTTCCACTCGTCCGCCGCATTGCCACACCTTTTGATTGGATTTGGAATGCAAAATTGCCATGGCATTTGTCCAAAATCAAACCCGAAAGGACATTTCGATGTTTTCTCCTCCCCAAATGTCCATGCCCGAATCGTATGTGCCCAACTGCTCAAAATAAGTGCGGTCGATACTGAACAGTCCGCCAGCCATTGTGGGCGAACTGAGTGAGCGGTAATCCCATGGTCAATGGTGTGGTGCCACAGACTAAGCCCACCTTATCGGTGCCGTGGGGTCAGCACTCCGCGCGTGGGCAATTTCTAATGGCACAGAATACCTTAAGGGGGGGGGAAGGAAATCCATCGGCAAATGACCAAACAAATGGCATTCGTCAGTACCATCGGAATTGCAAGTTCCAATTGAATCCGCCCCTGAACAGTTCGATGCCCTTCTGAAGTGCCATTTTCCTTCTGTGCCTTTCATTTGCCCACCTGATAGGCAAATGTTCGGTCGTCAATCACGTCGATTATCGGACACACCACGGTCCGTCTCTCCTCGCTAATTCGGGCCAACAATGGCACTAACCATCCATCGGTGCACTGAATGGGGCCTTTTGAAGAGTTTGGCACCCATTGACCAAAAAATACCTCACAATGACTATCCAAAAAAGTAAGAACATTCCCTTGCGCTTCTTGGGCACCCATCTGTCCATTTGGGGGAGGGACAAATACACAAATGAACAATTAAGGAGATAATTAGGGTGTGCAAATGGACAATTAGTGGATGGCAAAATTCAACAATTGGAGGAGGGATTAAGAGAGTTACCAGACGAGCACGGATCAGTCCGACACGTTTCAACGCCCTGACTAATTTAGTTCGAACTGAAAGACGCTTCAGAAACTGCTCCAAATCAGCGTGAAGGAATTCTAAATAAAAAATAGAAAAGTAAAAAACCAAAGGAGAGAGAGAGAGAAAGAGTAAATAGAAGGGAGAGAAAAGTGACAAAGAAAAAGGTAAAAAAGAGAGAGAGGGAGAGAAAAAGAGTAAATGGAAGGGAGAGAAAAGTGACAAAGAAAAAGGCAAAAAAGAGAGAGAGGGAGAGAAAAAGAGTAAATGGAAGGGAGAGAAAAGTGACAAAGATAAAGGCAAAAAAGAGAGAGAGGGAGAGAAAAAGAGTAAAGGAAGGGAGAGAAAAGTGACAAAGAAAAAGGCAAAAAAGAGAGAGGGAGAGAAAAAGTAAATGGAAGGGAGAGAAAAGTGACAAAGATAAAGGCAAAAAAGAGAGAGAGGGAGAGAAAAAGAGTAAATGGAAGGGAGAGAAAAGTGACAAAGAAAAAGGCAAAAAAGAGAGAGAGGGAGAGAAAAAGAGTAAATGGAAGGGAGAGAAAAGTGACAAAGAAAAAGGCAAAAAAGAGAGAGAGGGAGGGAGAATAGAGAAAGAAAAGAGCTGAGAAACAAAGGCACTTCTCGTAGAAAAGTCGTCGACGAGGACCAATTCATGGATAAGCTGAGGAGGAGAACGGCTGATTACGCTTCAGAAAGAGGGCATTAGAGAAGGATGCTTCAACTGACCTGGTGATGGTACGGGCGAGGGTGGAGAACGCCTCGAGGGGTGGGAGCATTAATTGGGGAAAAGGCCGAAACCAACTTCATTGTGGAAGACAATGATCACTGAAAATGCAAAATTGGCATTTCAAGCCGACTCAGTTTCATCCCAATTAGGCAAACGCAATCCCAATGCCCCCCTGCCCCCCCCTCACTAATTACCGCTTGTGTTCGGCAATTTATCCGCCGGAGGATACTGCTTCTCTCGGCATTGTGTTCGCCGTATGTCGGGCAGTGATCGGCTCAACGACATCCGATCACTCGCTATCAGATTGAACTGAATAGACACCGTCTGATCACTCACTGATCATGCTGATCATGACCGCTTGTCCTCGCCTGGTTGATGCCAAAGGTTCGCTGTGCCTGTCTCTGCTCCTCTCCCGTCAATGCCACTGCTCTTCCGCCCTCCCCAGCGCCCTCACGCGGTGCCCATCCATTGGCATTTGTCTCCTCTTTCATTGGCACATTTATTAATTAATGCTTTTAAAGTAAGAAATTGCCAACCCAAACTCAGATTAGCTGCAGACGAACGTTTTGCATCGGGCAAATTGCCGTTAAAGTGACCGACTAACAATTGGATGCCATTGCCAGCGAAAGAATCGGAATCGACAGGAAAAGGGACGGCGGAAGAATGAACATTGGAAGAGAGAAAGAGAGGAGGGGCAAAACCAAAAAACTAAGGGAAAAAAGGGGGGGGGGGAGAGAAATGAAAAAAGGGAGAGGGAGAAAAGACAGCAGCACATCCTGAGCA
This sequence comes from Heterodera filipjevi, assembly GCA_039877585.1. Taxonomy (NCBI): domain Eukaryota; kingdom Metazoa; phylum Nematoda; class Chromadorea; order Rhabditida; family Heteroderidae; genus Heterodera; species Heterodera filipjevi. The sequence goes on along the minus strand of JBDPZO010000008.1, from coordinate 1,440,064 downwards.
AGAAGGATCAGAATGGTGAGCAACAACCAACAGAGCAGGAAGAGGACGAAGCCGAGCACAGACAGCAGCAATTGGCGAGGACGGAAGCGAAGGGAGGGAAAGCGACAGGGAAAACGGCGCATTTTGAAGAATTACGGAGACATGGCAAAAGGATGGATGGATGGCGAGGAGGGGAAAAAAGGAGGGGGTTAAATTTGGGAGGGGGGGGGGGGAAAGGGTAGGGGATTAATTAAGAGCCAAATAAGAGGGATGTTGTTAAGCAAATGCCAATTATATCCGCGTGTAATGCCAAAGAACAAAGCAATTGACCGCGGGGGAAGTGGCGATGGAGGGGACAGTCAAAGGCGGAAATAATCCATCGATCAGAGAGATGCGCAAGGGGAGAGACGGCGAAACGAAGAACGCATAAAATGACCTTGAGCGAAGTGCGTGGAAGGAGCGAGTGAGTCGACGACCCTTCAGCGATATTTGGCAATAAATTAACCGCCCCACCCAAACGGCTAATTCGACTTATGGCAATGTTAATTTATTCTTTGGAGCATTAATTTAGATGGCACTTCGACCCATTTCAATTGATGAGATCATTTTTTGCATTTACCCGTTCCTCCTCTCCCTTCACAGAATGATATCGTCCTCCTCGTGCCAACTCGTCCCCTCCTCTTCAAAGCCGGTGTCCGTTTTCGATTCGTCCGGCAATGATGGCACAATTATCCGCTAATGAGGGGAATTAGCCAAGTGAATGAGTGCGTCCTCATCATTTACTCCTGCTTGGGAATGGCCCAGGGCGTCGTTCGTGGTGACAGTCGTATCGTGCCCCGGGCCTCGCTGCTCCGCTGGCATTGTGCCCCGTCGTCGCGTGTCCCTCCGCTCTTTCACTTGTCTGATCGGATGACTTCCCTTCCGCGCACCGCCGCCAATTTGGTGGTTTTCGTAGCTAAAGCGAGCATGTTTTTGCGGCATTTTACGCCGCATCCGTCGTGCCGTTTACCCTCCCATCGCGTCGCGCAGTCGCTGTGCCAAAGAGCTTTGCTGAATGCGCCGGTGCATTGAACGCTTCCAATGCGAATGAGCAGAACGAATGGGCCTATTGAGCAACGTGAAAATGGCCGGGTAAGCGGCACAACTGACGTAGGGCATCAAATGGACGAAATACATGGTGATGACACCTGAACATAAGAAGGAGTAAAAGGGAATGGCACGAAAGGGCAAAGGGGAATAATGGGAAAAGCCACGAGGGGTTGAGGGAAATGCCCGGGGTGAAAAATGGAAAAATGAACAATGGGAAATGCCAAGGGTGATTAAGGGAACGGCATAGCATGGAGGGAAAATGCAAGTGATTGGTCAGAGGAGAATTGTGTCACCCCTGGCGATGATTATTCTCCAAATGTCAAATGGCCCTCTTCTCTACGCACTTTGTTTTGGGCTCATCCGCAATTTGAGCAGTCGTCGACCGAAAATGCCCACCCAATAGGGCGTCCAGCAAATCAAATAGACCAAGGCCAACACCAAAACAGTGAGCACGACCTGAAGCAACCACAGAACGAACCAAAGGCAATGAAAAGGGACAAACGGACGAACCCTTCGGATGACGGCGGTCGACGATTGTTGGCTGTAATTTGTCAATGTTTCCATTTGGCATTAAATACCAACATTTGCCCCCCCCCCCCCAATGAATGCTTCTGCTGGAGGCATTGCCATTTGTTCGGAATGGCAATTGTGCCCGGAAGGGATTGGTTTTTGGATTGCCCCGCCCCCCTCTCCCCCTAATTTGCCCTTCCCTTTTCTCACCATCGCGTGGTCCCCGTGGTGCTGCTGCTCTGCTGACTGGCCATCAGATGCTCCTTTTTGCGCCACAGAAAGAAGGGGACGGAGGCGTACCAATAGAGAAAGCCAGCGAAAGGAATGGCATAGGAAACGATGCAAACGACGAAATTGAAGACGGACTCAACGGAGGGCGGAGGGTCGAAGGCACATTTACGGACGAAAAACAACTGAACCCGGGGGGGAGGGGGGAATGAATGTTGGGAAATGGCATAACACAAAAATATGTCAGTGATACGGTACCTTAAAAAGTGCGACTCTTAAACATTATGGTCAGACATAATTAAAAAAAGTGCAATGGTAATGGAAATTGGATTCATTGAAGCAATTTCATGCTGTTTAAGTCTTCTAATTACAAAGACACGTTAAAACCGTTACATATATTCTAAAGAATTCTTTTGTATTCTCCCTATATGACTATTTTCAATTGGCCCCAAATATTTTGTGCATTAATTAATTTTTGAATAATCGTTTTCCCTTCTCCGATATAACATTTTTAAACTGCTTAATCATTGACGCATTTTAAGGGAACAAAAGTCGAAAAAATGGGAAGGGCGGAAAAGTAATTGAAAAAAGCGATAAATCTGTGCCAAAAATGGAACGGAAAAGGCACAGAAAAAGAGAAAGTGATCAATGCCAAAAGACACTCACTTTTTGTGTTTTATTATCCATTCGAATGGGCACAGATGAAACCTAAACAAAGCAAAAGGAATTGTCATTGAATTCTTTTATTATAATTTGTAAAGATTGGAAAATTGGGGGGGGGGACTGATTTTGTCGACCTCAGAATAGGCGAACAACGGCCAAAGGAGGACGAGCACTAAACAGAGAGAGACCAGCACATGGAGAAGGGCCATCTGAGCAAAGGAAGGGGGGGGGGGGAATTGTGAAGAAAAATGACAAATTAACATTTTAAATGGATAATTAAGTCCATTTATTACTTTCTTTTTACCCCCCCCCCCTCCCCTCTTTTAATCAAAATATTTTTGACCTTTAAACTCGCCGCGCTTTGCTGCCGACGTTTGTCCAAACATACGGTGGAGTAACAAGTGCGGGAGATTAGCAACACTAAACCGGGGGAGGGGGGGGGGGAGTAAGGAAAGACGAAACATTCCAAAAGGGGGAACACACACTTAAAATCCTCTTAGTCATTTGCTAAAATCCCACGGGGGTATTCCCCCCCCCCCCCAAAAAAAAAGTTGCCAATTTCCCCTAACCAAAATAATGCTCATGGGAATTGTTTATTGGGCGGTCCGAACCGATAATAGGAGCGGAGAATTTGTTCATGGAATCGAACAGCAAATAGGCAGTGCAGGCCATCGAGCCGAGACGCCAAGTGCCGCAGAAAATTTCCAAATTGAGCAGAACCATCGCTAAACAATTAATGAACGAATGTTGGAAAAAAGGGGGGCAATGATGGCGAATTTGGCACAAAAACTGACCACACATTGTGGCCAAATCGGACACACAAAGGGCCAAAATATGGAAAAGAATGGACTTGGGCACGCGGACATTTGGCAGCCACAGAAGGGGGCCGACCACGAAAAGAACCCAAGAGTTGGCGAACAGGCCGATCAGATTGCAGCCGAGGTAAGTCAAAGCGACGTACTGACGAAAGCCCCGGAGGGGAAGTGCCATTTCGACGAGGGAAAAATTGGCAATGGAAAGCGAAGGACCGGAGGAGGAGAGGGCCAAGCCAAACTTCATTAGGAGAGATCAAATGGCGGAGGAAGCAGGAACAAACAGCAGAAATAACCACCTGACAATATTTGGGGGGAGGGGTCAATTGGAGGGAGGGGGTCAATTGGAGGGGAAGGAATTTGTTTGGACTGACAAATGAAAACTGACTAAACAATGGACAAAGCACTTTTGTTTTTAAAAATCGACCTTTTAATAATTAATTAATTAATAATTGGCCTAATGGTTGGCATGGCCCCCGAAAAGCGGCAAATCTTCTTAAAATGTGAGAACATTGGGTGAGAAAATGGCAATTTAAATCTCAGAAAAGTGAAGCCTTTCGCTTTCGTTTATTATCGGATTTGGCCGCCCCATGACATTCGTCCGATGGATTGACTCGTCGGCAGCCAAAGGATTGGATCTTTTCTCGGTTTGCCGTTGCTGAAGGGGCTTCTGCCAGGGAAAGGTATGGCAACGCCGTGGCATTTAATGAAATGGCGTGCCTTCAACTGAGCACACAAATGAAAATGAACTAATTGAGAGAAGAAAAAGGAACAAAGGCACTAAATTTGGCTTTTTTGCCGAATGGGTCAGTCGAAGAAGCCAATAACATTTGTTTCCCTGCCATTTTCACCATATTATATTCAAAAATTGCATTTTTCGTTTATTTGACGTGCATTTAAACTGATATTCAATGGTAAAATGTTGTCACCGCTTAAAGAGTGCCAAGAAATGGAGCACATGCAACCAACAAAGCGGCATAATGGAATGAAAGGCCATGACAAAATTTGACTGTCTTCCAACGGCATTATTGGAAAAAAAAATAAAAGGAACAACTTCGCCAGAAAAGCTACCCACTTTTTCTGCCTTTTGAATGGACTAATTACGCAAATAGGCCTAACATTTGCAATATTAATAAGGTACGTAATTATCACCTCAAGAAATGAGCAGTAAAAAGGAAACGAACGGCGGAGGAAATGAGGCACCGCCTTTTCCGTCCCCTCCCGCACCCGCCAGTATCCGCTGTTAGTCTGTGTGAGTGCAGCGCCGGACAGAGTACACATCGGATGAGTTGGCCAACGGGGAGGGGGCTAATGAAAGGAGAGGCAGCACCAATGGGAATATAATCGGATGAGTTGGGCCAAGGGGGGGGGGCTGAGCGGAGGAGTGGCAGCATCAATGAGACAAATTGGCGGAATTCTTCACCCTACGCCCCCCAAATGCATCTGCTGCTATCACTAGTGCCAATTGACTGGCGTTTGTTAGCGCAATACGAATGGTTTATTTCAATAATTTAAGAGTTACCCCAGGGCGGATGGAGGCCACGTAGTACAATTTGCATGAAATTGTACCTATCCCTCGGTCCCTCGGGGGCAATGGCGTGATTCACACGGGCACAAAACCAGCGAGAACAGCCAACAACCTAACGACCTTATCAGACTATTGACAATATTTGTACAACAGTAAATTAGGATGAATGAATGGGGGTGTGGGTGGAATAGAGAAGGAGGGGATGGCATGGCGCCGTCCATGTCGCTAAACGAATGCCCTTTTCCTTTTGTGTATTTGCCAGAAGCGAATAATTAACATAAACAATATCCGCACTAACAAATGCGCTATACCAAACATATTTTCGGGTGCATTAACAAATAAGCGTTGGCCGATTAAGCACGGAAAAGTTTCAAATATCTTGCATAAGTAACAAAACCCTAACACTTTCGGCATCATTCGATAGCGTTCAAAATTGTCGTATCGAACTCAAAAAAATAATAATACGGTTACAAAAGTTAGGTCCAAAAAACTAAGAATGTGTTTTTTTTAAACTTTCATGTTGTTTATTTAATTCTTATTTTTATAATTTGTATGCTAATAGAGAAATTCTTAAGCTTTGAGCAATATTTTAAATAAAAAATTAGTCAGCTCAATGCTCATCGGCCTACTCCCTTTCTACGAATATGACATGACAATGTTTTGCTAAAAGATGATGAAAATAATTAACCCTTTGAAGTCAAAGGGATTCAAATTTACAAAGAAGCAGCAGTAAATAGTTGACAAATGAAATGAGAGTTGAAAAGTGCAATTGAGACTAAATTCGATTTGACAATTAATTCATTTACATTATTTAATAATTGTGAAGAAGCCCTTTCTTTGTGACCGTAGGGGAAAGGGAGAAAATGCTGAACAACCCGTTGCCAAAATGGAAATGAGAAAACAAACAGTCGGCAAAGTGCATTAAATCCTGCCCTTTAAAAAACATTTTAAATTTATAAAAAATAAATTTTCTAAAGGGAGGAAGAGAGAGGAAATGGCTGGGAGGGAGAGGAACATAATGTGCACAAGAGCAGCCCCCCTTCCCCCCGCCTAACGATTGGCTTACTTTTTTCGTGGGTAAATCACGACAAAAAAGTTACCATTAGATAGGTCTCGACGAGACATACCATCGACCCATGGATAAAGGCAACCAATCCGACCCAGTTCAGTACCAGCGATCTGAATCCCACCACAAAAAGGACAAATTCAGTACCAGCGTTTCTATTTTAAACAGCTGAATGATAAAAAACAGTCTTGTGAATGGAGTCCAGTGATAAGCAATGGTACGCAGTACAACAATCCGACCAAACTTATGTCACTGTATTAAATTATTAAGTGGGAGGGGGGGGGGGCATTGATTCGGCATCTTTTAAATATTTTTCGATCAAAGTTCCTTGAAATATGACACCAGCTCTTTGAACAATATTTTATAATGCTCTGAGGGCCGCGGAGCGGTTCGCCGGTAGCTAGAGAGCATGCGATGACGGAGTAAGGCGCCTACTGGCCGCCGTAGTCGAGTGTGCGGTGTTTGGACCAACATTCTCCACCATAGTGTATAAAACTTTTAAAAAAATGTAAGCAAAAAGAAAACAGATTTTGGCACTGAGCTGTCCTTTTTGCGATGGGACTCAAATGGCGTCGGATTGGCTTCTCCCACCGCTAAATCGATTTGTCTCTTCGAGAGGTATCGATTGGCACCTTTTTTGTCGGGATTCGTCACGGAGAAAAAACACTGTGTAAGCCGAAATATTCCTCTCTTTCTCTTCTCGCCGCCTCCTCTCTCCCCTTCCTTTTCATTCGTTCGCACTGTCTTTCTCTTTGTTTGCCTCTCTTCCCCAAACAGTCTCTGTTCCGTGCGTCTCCACTTCGGCAAATCGGACGCCTTGCCCTCGTCGTTCTGTGCCGCCTTTTGTGCTCACTGTGCATTTCCATTGTCCTTCTTCGCCCCGTGCGTTGTCGCTTTGTCTGTGTTCCTCGTAGCTCTTTTTCGTCTTGACCATCATCTCCCACTCGTCCTCCTCCAAGACGAACTCGGGCAGTGAGTAGTACGAGTCTGACCGGGTGATGCTCGCGCAGGAGGAGGACGCGTGCGGGTGCAGCCACGGCGGGTCCGCGTCGCCCAACGCCTCGCGAATTGCGGCTTCCTTAAATTTTGTTTTTTTTTTTGTGCCATTTTTGGCGGATAAAAATTATAGGACCTTTCGGCTGATTATATCAGCGTTCGTTTCGGCCGCAATTGCTTCCAACAATTTGTTGACGTATCTTTGCTTCACTTTGTATTGGTTCAGCATACGAAGACGCTAATTTTGTTTATGATTAACAAATTCAAATCAATTTGTGTGCCTGTTCCATGGTAAATGTTCGCAGTGCGGTAATGCTTCGGTCGTAACCGTCCCAAATTCGTTCAATCCGACGAGAGCCAAACTCGCGCAGACGATGCATCTGATATTGAGGGGGCAGGACCGAAGACATTATAAACGGAAGTTTTTCAGTAAACAAAAAACGCCAAGGGAATTTTTTTTTATTTCCTTTGGCTCTTCAAAAAACGAATGGATTTGTTTTTTGCCACCTGTTGTGAGTAATTGTCCCGAATTGAGTCCAAGTGCTGTTGCACATTGTCCATTTGGGCCTGGCGGTAGTCGCGGAAACGGTCGGCTGAATCGGCGTACGAATGTCGGAGTTGGTCGACTTGGGAATGGTAATTGTCGCGAATAGTCGAAACGCGTCGACTGAAAATCGGAAAGGGCTAGAGTAGTCGAAATGATGTCAGACTCGGGACGGACCTGTACGTTTCATGCATTGAGTCCATCTGTTTTTGTCTGTACTTTTCCAATGCCACAATTAGTGCACGGACGCGGCTCAGACGCTCTGAATGAAATTAAGGGGACAATTAGGAAGAAAAAAACAAAGGAGGCGGAGAACTTCCATTCGTTTGGTGACCCGAAATTATAAAATGATCAATTACGAGGAAAAGATTGACGGAAAAGATTTAATGAAAATGGAAGCAAATGAATAGAAAGATAATTAATATAACCTAAGTTGGAGAATTAACTCTTTAATATGCAATGAAAAGAGACCAAAAACGAAGCAAATAAATTAAGGAAGAATAATTTGATGAATACAATAATATCAAAAAAGACAAAAAAATTCAAGAAAAAAGAGAGGAAACAAAAATTGGCACAGACAAATTCAATTTGAAAGGAGCATAAGATGTTAGAGGGGGGGGTCAGGAAGATTGCTCTCCTCCTCCTCGTGCGTCTTGCTTTCTTCGCTTGCCTGTCCGTCTGATCCACCAGAGAATTATTTTGCGGCAAACAATCCAAATGATATTCAGCAAAAAGGAGGCGGCACAGATCACAACAGCAGTGACCAGCGAACCGAAGAAGAGCGACCCGGGCTCGAGAGCGTACCAAAAGGAGAAGTCGAGACGGAAAAGGAGCACGTAGAGGGAGGGAGGGACGGTGTCGTTGGAAAAAACAACGCAATGGTACCTGAAAAGGCAAAGGTTGAGTTGGGGGGGGGGGGGAGGAGGCAGAACCGAAGTAAAATTCAAAATCGGAGACAAAGAGACAGCATAAACAAATGACCTATTCTTGAATTATGGAGGCAAATAAAAAAACTAATATAATTTTTTGTCAATTATTTGACTTGCCACTGACAATGAAAAATTATTAGCACAAAATAAAAATATGAATGTTATTTTATGAATAATCAAAGTAAATTAAATTGTGAGTTTTGACCGTTTATTTATTTTTACCGTTTCGGTTGCTCTGTTTCCCTCCCCCCGCCCCAATTAGTTGCCCGCCCCTTACTCAATTTGATATATAAAATATTCAGTATTTCCCAACCTTTCCACCAACTCTCTCCTCGCCTCTCGTATTGCCAATGTGCCATTGTCCAGCACTTCGTAAGCGCCTTCCCTGGACCAGTTAGTCATTGAAATTAGATGGTGCGGGTTGAAAAATCCGATGAATGTTTGGCCGTATCCCTTGTACCACCATTCGACGCGATCAGCGTGGCGCTTATCAGAAGAATTGACCACAAAATTACAGGGCAAAATGGTGTCATGCAAGAGACGAGCACGGACAATTTGTGTCGAGACGGGCCTCAAAAGAAAGTGGCCAATTTGGGCGTCCAATCCATGCACTTTGGCACTTCCGAACAGCGAAAATATTGTTACAACGAAAAAGAGAAGCGTCGAAAAGCATCCAACTGACGAAAGTTTTTGAGTCATTCACTTCTACAGTACAGACATTTGTGACAATCCAAAAAAAATAAAAGGTATTCAAAGAGTAGGTAACACTTAACTCATTGAAACAAAAATTAATTGATATCCATTTACCTAAATAAAATAACTCGAACAAATAAACAACAAATCACTCTCTCTCAAGATTAGAAATTTCTTCGGCCTTAAATGGTCGATACTGTCTGATTCGCGGATTGTATCGTTTGATGTAAAACCAGCTGCCAGGCTGCAATTTGTACTTCAGCCGAAACATCGCCAAATCGTCGTCCCAATGCCGATTGAATCGCTTGTACCCAGCACGGTCAAATTCCGGGATCTTTCTGTCTGGGAAAAGTCCAGACCAATGCGCTTGCATCACACAGCGTTCAAGTCGTTGTTGCTGTTCATGGCAAAGACCTGTTCAGAAAAGTGAATTGAACTCACAAAAGCATTGAAATTTTTAGGAAAAGATAGCTTTACTTCAATCACTTTTTTAAGTCTTAGAAAGATGGCTAATTGAAATTTCAACTCACCAGTCACTTGTCGTGGGAAAACAGTGCCATCCAAACGCATAAATTGTTCCAATATAAGCACATCTTTGTAGGTAAGGCCCGATGGAATTTTGCACAAGACGCAACAACAACCATTAGAGGATTTCTGAAATTCATTGTAAATTTTCATAGAATTGAAATATATAACATGTTGGTTTGGTTCAGATTCTTTCAATTCTCTATAAGTTGAAGCAATAGGAACATCGACCAATTCTACGGTTGTCACATTATTTTGAGTTGTTTCCTTTACTGAAAATTGTGGGTTTTATTTAACTTATAAAAGCATTTCAGGGAAATTACTTTGTTTGAAAAACCGTGGAGCAGTTGAAGAAAAATAACGAAGATTAAAAAAACGTATTGGTAAAAGAAAGCCCATCTGTATGAAAAATGGGATTTAAAGAAGTGAGGGCAAATATAAGAGCAGGAATTTACATTTGCAGATAAATGCATTCGCCAAAAACACACATTTTTTAAAAACATAATGACCGTTTTGTTTTTAGAGTTCTCAACAAATACGCAAATAATTTAATTAAATGATCCCAACTAGTGCCGCACCCACACCCATTGGCAGAAGTGGCGGAGTTGTTTACACCGAAAGAGTAAAAAATAAACGTATTGTAAAACCAATCGTGTACGGAAACAGAGCACTGCTTTTGTCGCAAAAGAACAAAGAGAATCATACCCATCGATGGACGGTTGGGGAAGAAAAAAAATGCGTAATTCACTCACATTCATTGGTAGCTTTATGTCAGAGCTTATGACCAAGACGAAGATTTGGGCCTTTACATTCGCAAGGTCCAATTTCGGTTGCACGAGTCGTACCCTAACAGTGTTCGGATTATCGAGAAGCCGCCCTTTGAAATTACGGAGACCGGATGGGGCGAGTTTGACGCACAAGTATTCCTCTCTTTTTGTTGTTTTTTTTATTTTTGTTGTTCAGATAAAAATGTATTTTGTGGATGTCAACGAAAAACCGGTAAAAATAAAAAAAGGGGGGGGGGAGGGACAAGTCAAAAAAGTCTAATCAGATACTGTTCAGGTCACAGCTTTCCATTACATTCGATTGCATCAGCCAGTGATCGCTATGAAAAATGGCACAACATTGGTACTGAAAGAGTGAGTGAAAGGCTTGGAAACTATTTTCATTCACAGATTGCAGACACTACGACGAAATTGTGTTTAACGAACCAACTGAGCCGATGTATGGGGCACTGATGAAATTTCACAGCTACAAAAAGAACCAATCCTGTCAGTAGTTCAGTCATAACAATGCTTTTCTTCAAATGAAATGCGAAATTCTAATTGACTCCCTTTAAGTTGAGCAAGCCCGAAATCAGTTGAAGGAAGTGCTTGATTTGCAAAACAAAGTAAGTGTGGTACCATACATTAAGCGCCAGGGCGAGGCCCATACGACGGACGATTGGCGCAGGGGGGGGGGGGGGGTGCGCCAGGACCAATTTTTCGTACGAAGGCCCCCAATTTTCCCCGGCGGTGACCCTTTTTTGCTTTCTAACACCTCTTTTTTTGCGGCGCGCTTTTTCAAAAAAGTTGGGGTCCGGCGGTGCCGATAGGCGCCGCCGGGGAAAACTTTAAAGTTTAGTGTCTGATTTGTTAACAGATTTAGCTCCAAAAAAGCCCGATTTTTGTGGAATTTGTAGTTTAAATTCTAGAAACCATAGGTAAAAAGGGGTCCGGTGATGCCGATAGGCGCCACCGGGGAACAGTTTTTTTTTTTAATTTGACTCAGTCTGCTAATGAATCTTGGTCTAAAATTGGGCTATTTTCCCCCCAACGACCCCTTACGACGAACGAGGGGCGGGGGGTGCGCCGCGCCGGCGCACCCCTTGTTAGTGTATGTGTGGTACTTAGTTTTTCATGGAGTAATGTTTTGTCGCTTTTTTTCAGGAAATTATTGGCGAAATTGAGGATTTGAAGCGTTCCCTAAAAGATGCTTGCGAACTCTTGCAGAAATATCGTCAGGAAAAAACAGAGGACGCAAAGGAACAACAGCAAAACGAAGGCCAACGGGTGGTGGTTTGACTAAAGAAAATTATGCGTCAATTTTGTATTTTTTAGCCAGAGAATTGTGAATCTTAAAGTTTGGCTGACATTCTTTTTTTAACTCATATTAAAAGGGGACGGCAATTTCTGAACGACCAAGGCAAACCGAAAATTGAATCAAAATTTTATCCAAGTTTTAGGTTGGAGTTCTGTGTTTTATTTATTGTTTTTTTGTCATTCTGTTATTGTTTATATAAATCTTCAATTCAATCATTGAGAAAGTGATCAAAGTTTGCTGTGTGTTGCGTGGGTCGGAGTGCATTAATTGAGGTGGCATTACTGTTGATGGACGGCGACAGTGCCGTAGTGTGCAAATGTCGTGAAATGCAGTGTTGTGCTGATGAGTGGCAACATCGTCCTGAGAATGGGATGAAATGCGATGCGATTGTCATCGGCTGCCAAAATTTTCCTTTCACTCCCAAACTTTGGCACCATAAAACCCCGCACATTCAAAGGACTGAACTCTGTCGAGAAAAGGATGCGCAGTTTTCCTTGCCGCTGCAAAATCTTTCCCCCAATCGCTGCTCGTCACAACTCAATGCCAACCCCAACTGTCCTCCCATTCCTCCGCCGTTCTTTCTCTTCACTTTGTCTCTTAGGCCAATGCCATTCAGTGACATTTGGCCGTCCGTTTCCTCCACTTTGCCCACAATTAATTGGCTACAACACGCACTCAATTGGCACCAACTTAACGGGGCCGACGCATCATTCAGCCATGGATGTGCCAAAATTTGATAAAGAGTCGGACGAGATGAGGCACTAAAAGACAAATTCAAATTGCGAAAGAGGAGGGGGAACACTGACTCAAAGCAGAGACATTGGGCCAAAAGATCACGAGCAGCTAAGAGAATTCTATTACTTCATGGCATTGGTCGTTCCATTTCACTGATGCCCCCTAACCTTTGGAAAGAGTCGCGAAGAACGGCAAGGGCCCAAGCAAATGTGCTGTGCAGATGTCCTTTTCATTTAGAAAGGGTAGCCGACCATTTAGCATGTTAAAAAGAAGGATACCCAGGGACCAAACTGTGGCCTCGCGACCCAAATATAACGAATGGAGGAACCACTGAAGAAGAGGTGGGCAAAATGAACGAAAACGGGGAAAATGGCCAAATTGAATGGTACCTCGGGCGGACAGTACAGACGCGTTCCCTGAAAATCGTGGCAACGATTACGCGTAAACATTGTCGCTGCACCAAAGTCAATGCTAAAACAAAGGCAATGGAAAAATGGGAACGACCGACCCAAGAAAACGAACAGTTTAATTTGTCCGTTGGCCAAATTGATCAGAATGTTTTCGTCCTGAATTTAGCTCAAATTTTTACATTTCGCCGTCACGAACTTAACACAATGGGCACCTTCAAATCCCGATGCAACATTTTTTTTTCAGCCAAGTCGATAACAGTTTTGACAATTGGGCGGAAAAGGAAGCGAGCGAGCTAAAAAAAAAGCATGTGTACTAAAAGGGTCATTTGGTAAACTCATTACGTTTTCATCCAACACTTTCTGATGGTGAATGAAATCGAACAAGTCCACGCAGGGAATTGGTCGCTCCATGACGATCAGAAAGCCCTCGGGCAAAGCGAACCAATCGATTAGCGCGATCACTCCCGAAACATTGGAGCAACGCGCTAACAAAGCAATTTCCATGGGCACTTTGTGATCGTCGAGCTGTGGTGGGAGACGGAATTCGAAGGAAGCAGCAGGAAAAACAGGGAGATAGCAGAAAAGGAGGAGGAAGAGGAAGAAAGAGAAAAACGCCCCAAAGGGAAAAAAAGAAGATAAAAAGAGGAAAAGGACAGAAAGGAAGATAACACCGGAGGCAAAAAGACAAAAGGGGGAAGCAACAGGGTTTACCAGCATAAAAGCAGTTAATGGATACAGAGAATTAAAAACCTTTTTCTCTTTTGCCTCCTGTAAATTTTCCCACCTTCCCCCACTCGCGAACATTACGTCTTTCGATGAATCTGAGAATTAACAATTATAAACATTGCCAATTATTGCCTCACTTCACGGCCACCGGCAATTGGTCGCTTATACGCACCGCCCGGTAGACAATGCCGAACCCGCCATGGCCAAGTGCCCCTTTTAGGCGGTACAAACGTTTAAATTTTAAGAAACCGCGACCTTAGAAAAAAGAAAAGAATTTTTAGGAATGAATAGCTTTGGACTCACCGCCCAAAAAGTGTTTTAATTGCAATAAGTGCTGTGAAGCGAATTTCTTCACTTTGCGTGCCAACAATGGGAAAGGCATAAAATAGCTGAAAGGTGAGAAAATGGAAAAGGAAGTTGACCAATGGGGAAAGAAGAGGAATTGAAAAAGGGAAGAAAAAAGGTGATAGGGAGGCAAAGAGGAAGCAAAAAGGAAGAGAACTGGACAAAAAAGAACAATAAGAGAAAAAGAGAAGAAGAATGAGAGAGGAATAAGTGCAAGAAGCAATTCATAAGAGAGAAGAAGGTGAGAGGAGGAAGAAAAGAGGAATTGGAAGAGAGAGACGGGGGGGGCAAGTGGAACTTGGAAGGAACTCGCTTCTCCTCCCTTCTCTCCACCCGCACAACTATCACTGCCGAGAGGTGAATGAGAGGAAATAACGAAACATTTGGCCGGGCGGAGGAGGGGGCCAATCCAAGCGGCCTCATTAATCCCCAGGGCTTTTCATCATTCATTGAGTACTGTTGTTGCTATTTCCGTTCCATTTTCCCACCAAATTTTGGAGGACAAAGAAAAACAGAGAACAAAAAATAAAGGAGAGATTAATGGGATGCGCATTCTTAGCACATTATTTAGGCGCAAATTGTCAGTGCAAGAAACAAATAAACAGAAAAAAAAAAACGCCCCGCGCATCGCTCACGCGAAGAGCGTAACGAATGGAATAATTTCTCAGCATCCGCTACTGCCTATTCCCACAGCACAGTCATCGTCAGCACCATTAACAATCGAGCGGGAGGACTGTGTTCAACCCCTGCGGCTTTGATGGATTGGCAGGGGAAGGGGAAAAGGGCGTGTGCACATGCGCATGCTCACAATTACAGCCCCTTCGGCGCGGATTGAACATGGTCAAAGTCATAACGAATGAACTGATCAAAGTGAGAGGCAGAGAATAAAGAATGGAGTTGAAGCGCGGCTGCTAATTTCATGGATCGGAGGGGGGGGGGGGAAAGGGCGGAGGGAAAATGGCTGTACGCTGTCAAATGGATTTCCCTTGCAGGAGTCACCCACCCCTTTTGCTGATTTCTCAAAATCACTTTCCCCCCGGCGCCCCAATAAAATCCTATTCTCCTTTTTTTCATTCATTCATTCGTCGACTGCGTCAGTCAGTCATCACGTTTTGCTGCTAGGGAGCGTTCAGTTCCAGCTTACATCATCAATAATCGGTCACTGTTGGTTTTTGGGTCCCTCCGACGCCCCCCCCCCCCCCCCTCAATGGCTCGTTGCAAACGTGAGGAGGAAACCCCGCAAAACCGATTATAAATGCTAAATTTGGTAGGCATATGATAGGCCCGTATCCAGAGAAATCGGCGGGGGGGGGGGCGTGAGGACTAGACCCCAGACCTTTTTTTCGCTCTAAGCCACTAAATGTTTTGTCAGGCCCGTCGCTGGAGAAGAATTTAAGACATTGATACAATTTTTAATATTTGCCAAAAATATATAATACAAAGGAGAATTCCCCCTTAGAAGAAGACATCTTTCGGATCGTCCAGTTACGCACATGAGAAGGGGTCGTCAGAGGAAATGAGATGATTTATACCCCAAGAAGTGCAGAATATCGTATCAAAAACAAATAGTGGAGATTTTTAACAATAATACGGTCTTTCCTCGAATAGAGCTTCCGGGGGCTCGATTGTTCAACCCCCTCAAAAAGGGGGCTATAATCGAGAGGGGGTTCTAGGGGGAGTGGAATCTATTCGAGGAAACACGGTATATAAAATCGTACATTGACGGTCACTTTTATCCTTCTCTCTCTCCCCTTTTCTCCTCTCCTCCTTTCACATTTCCTTTCTCATCGCTCTGAGTTTCGCGTATTTCCAAAACCGCCAATTTTTCCGTTTTCATTTTGTCATCGGTTGTGCCGTTCTCAACAGACTCTGCATTCCTTTCCCGCTCAATTTGTTCACACATTGGTTTATACACTTCCCAATATTCCAAGCGACATTTTTCTATCAGATTCAATACCTGTCGAAATAGTATAAACGCAAATATAAAGTGATCACGGTATATGGAAACGGCAAAATTCACCTCATCAAAGCCCTGTCCTGTCTTTGCCGACACGGACACCCAATTCAAATTTTCGTAGAAAGAATCGAGCACCAGAGAAAGAGAGCGAGTTAAATCGTTCATAAAATTGGACGAGCTTTGATCAATCGCAGTCTGAAAATGAAGACACAAAAAGGAACATTAATTGACTAAAGAAAATAACGGATACCTGAAACTGCTCAAAGTCTTTCATCCATTCAACGGCAAAAGAAGGGTCCACCACATCGCACTTGTTTAAAACGACGAAAAATGGCAATTTGGTCCGGTAAAGGATGGAGCAGGCATAGAGCATGTTGGACATAAAAGTGGTCGGATTGGTGGAACGAGCACTCAAATTAAGCAAATGAATGGATTTCGACAACTTCCAATTCTCACCTGTCCATCACATAAGCTATCACCTGCAAAAATCAAATTTTTTTTTTTTGTTGCATTGTAAATCAAACAAAACGAACGGTCGGATAAGAGGCGGCCAACGAATCGGTGATGACAGAGCCGCTAGCGGACCATGTGAACACTTCAATTTGGCCGGGGGTATCGAAAATGGCGTAGGGCATTGATCCCTTGCGTCTGTCCAACAGATCCAACACCTGAAAACGGAGTGAACCATCGACGAAAGAGGAGCCAACACCTGGTTGAAGCGAGTGCAGAACAAGTTCAAACTTGTCAGAATGGCACCGTTAGGACCAAGACCTGAAATGGGGGGGGGGGGAGGGCGAAGTGCACTCGAGCAAAGCAACTCGGGTAAATGTGGTTACCGTATTCCTCCATGACCTTTTTGTAATTTACTGTGTCTCTGATGTCAATGTTCGCCGGGAATGGTATGGTCGCTGAACAAAGAGGCATATGCGAACCCATTCCTCCCATTTTACCTGCGGCCGGGTCAAGATTGACCAAATAAGGAAAGACCTCCTTCGAATGGAGATGACTCGCCAATCGCTTTAAGAAATTAATTTTCAATTGGTAACTTAGAGCACTGTAAAACTCACCTGAACAAATGAACTCTTTCCCGAGCCGGCCATACCAAGAACAATTAAACACGGAGGCAGCGAAGATGACGCGCCATTGTCTCCTTGGTCAGCCATTTCTGTATTTGTTCCTATTAAAATGTGTCTATTTTTACATTTAATAAAAAACTAAAAAAGTAAAAACCAAGGCATTGAAACATTTGAAGAGTAAAAATGGAAAAGTATATTTGTTTATCAAAATTAAATTATAATATGAAATATTCAGTGAGCAATTAGAAATGACTGAATTAAGGGTGATTATGCGGAAGTGTGGAGTTGTTGCTCACAAGTTTTGTATTTGACCCGGAAAAAGTCGACCCGTCTCAGGATCAGGCGGAATTGCAGAGTCCGATCGGTCATTTTGGGTCTGAATCCTCAGTTTCTGCACTGATCCTGGTGCAACTCCACGTGGCCTCTTCTCCTCCGTCGATGAACTGCTCGCCGAGTTCGAATGGCACGGGAGAGAATGTAGGAAGGCAATGCCCTCATTTTGTTGTTGTTGTTGTGTCACTCGAATTCCGAAAAGTTCAGCGACAAGACTGAGTTTGAAGGTCCGCGAACTTTTCTTCCCACGACTTAAGCGTTGTTTCGCGGCCATCAGCCGAATGTGATCATCGAAGACGAGCTTCGCATCAAAGGACGGTTTTAGCGATGGCTGGGAACGCACTTTGACGTCATAAAGAAAAGGGGAAATGGGGGATTTTATGAAATAAGACAAAAAAATAAACAAAAAAAGGTTAGGACAGAAAATCATATAAAAGGCCAAAAAAAGAAAAACTTGCTATACATTTGTTAACTATCCAAATACAATTGTTCGCTTACTTCCACGACAATTCGAAGAGTTCGCGTGTCAACAGAAGACACTTGGACATCCTGAAATCGTTTTAGTTTGTCTAAATTACTTATTAAAACCGAAACGGACCTGGAGTAGGCAAACAAATCGGACGATGGCCCAGCCCAATCGGCGGTTGTCTGGTTCGACCAGGATCAGCTGAAACTGATCGGTGACGAGAAATCGGGACAGTCGTCCATTATGGTCATCGACGACGGTACACGCGAGCAAATCACTGTTACCTGTGAAAAAGGACACTTGGACGGAAAGGAACCTTGGTGATGAACAAATGCACTCACTCAGATTAATACAGTCATTGACCTCGACCACCTCTTGGACACGGGACGAAAGGGGCAGCAATTGCTCATTCTGTCCGGACAATTCTTGGCCGAAATTACGAAGGATAAAGAAAAATTGAAGGGTCTAAACAAAATGAACACATTACTGTCATATTCTTTGAACACTCTCACCCTTCTAATGTGCTCGTCGTTTCCGCTTGGCATTCGTTTAGCCAAAGAAACGCCGCTAAAACTGATTGGTTACGAATAAAAAAAAACAATTTAAATGTTAGCCAAACTAAAGGCATACGATAAGGGGGTGTTGCTGGGGGGCAAGAAAAGTGCCGGGTCTTCGAGCAGTCCTTTTATTTTCAATTCGTCCTTCTGAAAAAGGGGGTTTTGGTAATTAGAGACAAATGAAGCGTGACTTGAAAATGCCAATGTTCGTCCTCAAACATTTCCAAAAAAAATTTCTCCGTTTGCAGCGCCCCCCTCAGCACATTCAACAATTTGTGTTGACTACGCCTGACTGCCAATTCGACGGTCGAGTGAAAGTGTTGGTCCGATTTAAGAGAGAGGAGCACACGGCGAAGGATGACGCAACAAAGGCGAACGGTGGTCGGACGAATTGGCGTATCTGAAAAAAGGACAATTGGGAACAGTGAATGGAACCCAACCAATGAGAGAGCAATTTTCGATGATTCGGATTAACGACTCAGTCAACTCGGGGTCACATTTGGCTGTAAAACAATCGAAATATGGCAATTGAGAAGCGATCAGAAGTTCCCTTTGGACACCTGCCGAATTTGGATGGTTTTAAAAACAAAAAACATAAGTGGCAGATGACACCTTTGTTTTGAGAGATGCAATAAATGAGAAGAAGGGCATAAAAACACGAGTGGTCATCATGACATTCGTTTAACGAATTCATATGGCAATGGAAAAAAATCCTAAAAAACACGGAGTAAAAGGAACTTGCTGTTTTATCATTAAAATAAATATGCATTTTTTCTACCTTTCTTGGACATTTTCCCACTTCTCCACCGGTGACAGTTGAAGTTTTCCTTCGACTGTCCTCGTCCATTCCGTTTTCACATCGCTTTGATCGCCAAAAAGAAGCGAAGTGAGCAGTGTCCGTACCGGCGACTCAACGTGCACAATATTGAAGAAATGAGAGAGTAGGAAAAGGGAGGTGACACGTGAGACGAGCACAGAGAGGGGCTGGGCACGAACGGAGGCGAGCGAAGCCAAATAGAGAGGGCCGAAGAAGTGGCGGAAGACGGAGTCGACCAGCAAAACATTCTTAAAAAGTGCATGAGGAAAATCGGAGAGAAATTGCAAAATAAATATAAGGAGTTGGACCAAAAGAATAACGAACCGAATAAAAATGTGGGACTGTATTAAAAATTGTGCAACTCGCTTTGGCCTATATGTGAAAAGGGCACTCACCAAATGTTCGTTTCTGATCATCAAAATGTCATTCAAATAGTACACATTGTCCAAATGCACGTCCATCATCGTCATAAGTCGTGCCCTGTTGCTTTGCTCATTTTGTGCCGATCGCGCAAAAATGTCCATCTCGACAATTTGCTCCGCAATTTCCATGCACATTTTGTCAAAATATTGCTGCGAATGGCTGAACACGTACTTTTCGAGCAGTTCATCGGTGACTTTGAAAATATTCAACGTCAATGTTCGTACAGCAATTCGCACCATCGATTCGCTGTGATTGCAAAAGCGAATTGACTCCGTAAAAAGTGGAAATTCGTTGGTATTCTGAAAAAAATAAACTTCTTTATATTGCCTAATGGAAAATACCTCATTGAAGAAAAAATTCACTGTATTGGGGTTCAATTTGAAAGACAGAGTTTTCAGAAACGAAATATAATATGCGATTATTTCTTCGTTGCTAAAGTCGAAATTATGTGTAATTATCAGCTAAAACAAAAAGCTTTGAAGTCGTTTGAAAAAATAACACTCACATTTACGGTGTTATTACTCAAAAGGTAATCTAAATTTTTGTCTTATTTTTAAGAAACGAATTAATGAATGAATTACAAAGCGAAGTTTCGTTTTTGATGTTCTCAAAAAGGATATTGAGTGTCTGAAGCAGTTGCACATTTATGTAAGCCAAGGCATTGCTTTGTCGCATAATGCGCAAAAAATGCGAAAACATTTGACGTTCGAGGAAGAAACTGAAAATTGCCAAAATTAAAAAAATAGGTATATTGGAAATCTTTGAAAATGAATGAATGGCCCACTCAAAGACTGTCCCATCATTTTGATCTCCCCATATTAGCACTTCAGTGATCGCTCTTAAAGCCTCAACAACAAGTGCATTGTTTGATTCTGTTATTTTGTCATTCTTCATCAATACTCCATGCAAATATCTAAATACAACTTAAACAGCAAAGGAATGAGGCAAGAGATTCGACCTGAGATATTCCAATGAATGGGGATTTTTTGGCTTCCATAATGCCGTTGCTCCAGTAATTTTTTTAAACATCTTAATTAACAAATAATGTATTGCCAAGCAAGAATAAATTAAATATCAAAGCTTTAGAATTTATTTTAATATTAAAAAAGAATTCAATTTTTTAATTTAAGTTCACTTACATATTATTTTAGTCAATGAGATTTTTAAATTTATGTACTTGGCCTATTTTCAAGACTTCCTTGTAGTCTTCTGTAACTCTAAAAAAACTTGATTATTTTGATCTTAAAATTAGGGTAGCAACCCCGACATTTCGGGGTTTTACGAAAGTCATCAATTGCACTTCAAATAAGATGAAAGTGTCTTTAAATGAGTTTTTAAGACTTTTTTGTTCTGGAAATTTTTCCTTTATCTTTTTTCCGACTTTTTATGAAAATTTTGCCCCCGAAAAAACCCCGAACCCCGACTTTTCCCACCCATTTTTTAAATTTCTCCAGCCACCCCCGACAAATTTAGTCGGGGATTTTCATCCCCGATCCCCGACTTTTCCTTTTCCAACCCCGACGTCGGGGTTTCTACCCTACTTAAAATACAGGATAGCCAAAAAAAGTTTAATTCATATAAATTATTAGAGAAAGAATGACCATTTCTGATAACTTGGCGAATTCTGGCAGCAATTATCTTGACGCCGAAAATTTTATAAACAAAAGTTCTCATCACAGCGTTGCTGCTGACGTTATTGAATTCCACGGCGTGAAAACAACACGAATTGATGCATTGAAGAAGGAAGTCACTGAAATATTTCGTGCAAATAATCTGTGGGTTATAGAGTATCAATCTTTTATTTAAATGGTTTTGCGTTTAGCCGTCAATTGATGCAGAATTCAGGCAAAGCTGCGCTTCATATGATGGTACAAATATACTATGGTTTTTTATTTCAATGCTTCACTCTTGAAGAATTTTTGGAGAAAATGTTCGGAAATTACTTAAAATTGCTTCCAGGAGATGGGCCTTTTCGAAGAATGTCATGCAGTTATTGACACTGCCCCAGGGAATAATAAAGGGAATTACGTCGGTCGGTTAAATTTCACTCTGTCTAAAACTTAAACATGTCCAATTCAGTAAAGTTTTTCGCCAAAGAGATCAGGAATCCTTTTAAAATGAACATAAAAATGGAAATGCAAACGTCAGGCGAAACGGATGCTGGTCTCAGTGCGAAGAAAGCTGTAATTGAATACAGAAATGAACGCTATCACAAAGTCCCTTTTGCGTCAGAACTTTTTTGGTAGAGGCGAAACGGCGGAATTGACATTTTCGAAGGGACTTCGGAGGGACGGCGGCCTCAGTTTCGGGTTTTCGGGTTTGTTTGAAGGAAGTCAAATGAAATGCAAATTGGTCAATTTAGCATCGAAACCGCTCCTCGGTTGGCAGCGATATGAAAATATGAACACCCAAATTCATAAGAGAACAGATTTTTTGAGATGGAACAGGACGGATGTGCATGAAAGTGCAGCTTCTTTCATCTTTAACAAATTGTATCTGAAGAACGCGTTCCTGTCTTCCTTCGGCTTTAACTCGGTAAAGTATTTGAAATGAGTCTGATAGACTCAGTCAGTGATTCCCGGAACCATTACCATATTAATCGTATTTGACTAATTTTTTTCAGAATTGGCGCTTATTTTTGCCGCGAAATGACACGCCTTTCCCAATTAGGGAACAGTCCGGGCACACGACTAAATTCTCCTTTGAACACACTTTGCTGGCGGATTGGAGAGACCGGCATATTTTGCCAACGAATGGATCGTTGTTAAAGCTGAGGCTTGAATATGCTCCGGGGATTGTAGGCGATTCGGCATTTGTAAAGAGCATTTTCGATTTCCAAGTATTGCAATAACCGCTTTCTTCCCGTCTTCTTTCTTTCATTTTTATTTTTCAGACTGCCGCCCCTCTCCCCGGCGGGTTCTTTTGCGGCGCTTCGTTTCGCCTTGCCGCAGTGCACTCGGTCGCAAATCGCAGCATTCATTTGCTTGACCGCCTTTACCTCGGAGGTCCCTTTGATGTGCGTGGGTACGAGTTGAATTCAATTGGATCAACAATTGAAAATTGCTCACTCGGAGGTTCGGCACTGCTCGTAAGTGAAAACATGTTTATGATTTTTCAACTTATTCGGCTTATGATCATTATAAATAATACAAATTCAAGTTTTTTACAAATGTTTATTTTTAAGAGCACTGCATTCCATCTTTATGCTCCGTTATATCCCAAAGAAATGGTGAGACATAGATATGTTATGTATTATATATATATGTATATATATATGTGTATATATTTTCATATTTGGACCATCTCACTTAGTATTTCTTCAGTTTTTCGCCCATTGTTTCGTTTCCACCGGATCTCTGTCGTCAATTCGCTCCAAACACCGACTGCACGACCTTTGGCAATTGCAGCGTGTCTCCGCCGGCCTTGGGCTTGCTGTGAATCTCTTTAATATGGTCAGATTGGAGCTGAACTACACTGTCCCGCTTCGAAAATTCCCTGGCGATGTCTACTCACATGGCATTCAATTTGGAGCCGGATTAAATTTTATGTAATAGGCAATTCCTACCATGACGCATTGTTTTGCACAGAAAAGCGTTCGCTTTCATTTGCACTTTGTTATGTTTTACAGACAAATAAAAGTATAAATACCAAATATTCGTTTTGTTTCAATTAAATTATTTTTTTCATATTTAAATTTTTTTTTAGTTTGCTAAGAATAATGCAATTTAAGATTTATAATGACTGCTGTTCGTAAAACTATCAATTTTGTAAGTGGGAATAAGCAAAAGTTGATCGAACTTCGGTTGCTGCTCGGCGACGAATTCGAGGTTGGCTAAACGAACTTTCATTTGCGGATGACTATTTGTGTGCCAGGTCGTTTCATTGGACATTGACCTTCCCGAGCTGCAAGGCGATCCGGAAGATATTACGAAGGCAAAGTGTGCCAAGGCAGTGGCTGCAGCTGGCGGTACTTCTAAAGTAATCGTCGAGGACACGGCACTCTGTTTCAACGCATTGGGCGGACTACCGGGTCCATACGTATGAAAAATCATCGAACAAATATTGTACATGATATGGTGAAAATTTTAGGTCAAATGGTTTCTCTCAAAGTTAAAACCGGAGGGATTGCATCGGTTGTTGGGTAAGGAACAGCCAGTCAAAGCAATAGACTTGACCTTTTTTGAACGTTAAATTTTCAGCAGGTTACAGCGACAAATCTGCGTATTCCCTATGCACTGTTGCCTATTCCTCAGGAAGAGACAAGCCCATCCACCTCTTCACAGGAACTACAAATGGTAAAATTGTTGAGCCGAAAGGGTCGCGCGATTTCGGATGGGACCCGTGCTTTCAGGTTGCTTAAAAAATAAGACATACGTACTTAATATTCAAATCTTTTTTAGCCAGACGGTTTCCAAAAAACATTTGCTGAAATGTCTAAAGAAGAAAAGAACAAAATATCGCACAGAGCAATAGCGTTAGGGAAACTGAGGGAATTTCTAAAGAATGAAGAGATTGCAAAAGACTGATTTGTTATTACTTTTGCATCTTTATAAAATTGCGAATGAATATCAAAAATCGAGTCATGCATTAAGCCCGGTGCCAAGTGCAAACAGTTTGGTTAGAGAGCGGTTGCGGAGGGTTAACCGTGTCATCAGAAAATTGATGCCTTCTAATTCTTTTAACAAAGCTTCATTTTTGTCAGCTATGGGCGACTTTGGTTTTTCGACTTCATCCGTTTGAGTTGCTTCGGAAGTTTGTTGGGGAGCGTAGCCTTCGGGTTTAACTGTTTCCTCCTAAACAAGACTAACAGTGATAACTTAGAAAACCACTGCATCTTTTTTACCTCTTCCTCTATTGGCTGAATCACCAAATGCTCGTTGGTTTGTCTTTTCTGTCGTTCTATTTTTCTTGCAAAAAATTGGTCAATTTTTTCAATAACTTTGTTTTCGACGGGTTCGAATTGGGTGTGACTCAATGCCGGAAAGAGCACTGTTCGGTCGTTTCCTTTGATAAATGCAAAATCTTCGCCCGCCGTTCCACTTGGAAATTGCGTCCTATCGAACACTGCTTTGACAGCTGTCGCATATTTTTCAGTTGTCCAATAAAGTATTTTCCTCTCCTCGTCATTGTTGGTCAATATGGCCATTGTTTCCAAAAGTTGCATTGTTTCGACCAAATGCGACACGTCACGGGACGAAGACGGAGGGGAATTGGCAGAGTCATCGACAAGACGAATCTGCTCCAGGGCCTTCGTAATTGAAAGCAAAGTCGAAAGACTGAAACAATTAACGCTTTTTTAGCATATTCTATTTGTAGTTCTATTTCACTTTATGAGTCCAATCGACTTTTTGATTCCCACTAACTTTGACATATTACCAACTTATCTTTACCATACTTGTTACTAGTATGTCGTTTTCATGGAAATGTCTTTTTAGCGATAGCGAAATCAATTACCAAAAAGAACTGTGAAAATATTTTGTACTCGACTCAATAAAATTGTGATTGGACTCATAAAATTTCGAGTGGACTCATAAAGTGAAATAGAACCCTATTTGTTGGCTACGTAATGGGCAAAAATTGACCTCCCCGTTTCCGGTTGTCCATCCAATAGAGAATTTACATAGCTCCAAAACTGGTGCTGCTGAACATTCGGCGCACAATGAAAAACCCAAGGGAAAACCAATGTATCATCGTCAGTTACAGTTTTGCTTAGTTTCACATGGGAAGAGAGCCGAACAAGGAAAATCTGAGAAAAGCAAATGGTAATTTCATAAAAAAGCCAAACACACTTTGACATCAGTAAATGAAATACTCTCAGGGGAACAGGAAAGGAAAACATTTTCATCAGCAGAGCACCACGACAAGCCGCGCAAAAGAGGATCAAGTAAAAGATGACCTAACAAACAGAAAAAAAATATATAAAAGGTTATCCATATATAAATTACAGTTAAGTTCGTGACAATAGGCAAGAATAAAGGCCACTCGTCGGAGAAAGTGAGCATTTCGTCGAAGAGGCCACGCTTTGGCCAACAAATGGGGAAGGATATCATAACGCAATTCTGAGCAAGAAACTGGATCGGTTGGATCATTTTGGAGAAATGAAGCGACAGATGTGCCACAATGGGAAAATTCCATAGACGAAGAATAATAGCGGAGGAAAGAATAAATCTAAAATAAAGGTAAGATGATTTTATAATTAATAGGAGGTAATTAGAATGACCGAGTCTTTATCGCATTCGTGCATTTTCGCCTCCAGCTGAGAATCCATACGTAAATTCGTTTTGAGGAGCGTCGTCAATTCAGCTGCATAGAGAGAAAGGAGAGCCATGTCTGCACCGGCACCGCCAGCGACTGACTTATGGCAGGCCCATTTCAATGCCAACCCGTAGCAAAACATTGCCATCGCAGACAATCGCAGCTCATTAAAAGAATGCTAAAATAGGAAATTACAATAAAAATACGTAAAAAACAGGAATAGTACCTGATAAGCGGAAGAACAAAGTAAGAAATCGGCGAATCGACAATAAAAGGAACACTTTACGAGACATTGGAGCAGTTTAATGTCCCTATTTCTGGTACAGAGACACTCCGAACGAAGCAGCAAACGGTCGAAACTTTTGGAGAAAATATTTGATTACAGAAAATAACATGGTTTTTTGTACAATTGGCAGTTGGTACAAAATAGGTTTATCAGTCAAACTACGGTACCTATAAGCTTTCAAGGGCTCGAAAAAAATTATTCTGCTTTTAATCTTTATTGTACGAAATTTCAAATTGTATTTAAACCCAGATTGAGTATCATATCCCCTCAACTTACTGGTCCAACAAAAGTCCAATTCGCCGAAAATCAACATATTTGCCCTGTGAGATATCCAGATGGTGCGTCAATAATCCGTTGAGAATGGCCGCCTGGGCTCTGAACGATCGCTCATCGAGTTCGGCGACAGAATTCTAAAAGATTTAACTCTCTCGTCCACTGTCGTTTCAACTGACTTGGAAAAGATTGTACGCCTTGTTTGCCATTATCAATTTCGAGAACCGCTCATCCACAAAATCCTCCTTCGCAATGGCAGCCCACGCATCCATTTCCCTTTCCATCGTTTAATATTTTAATGTTTCTTAACAAAAATGTATTTGATAAAGCATTTCGTGTGTCAACGACAAAATACCAAATGTCATTAAAGAAACATCCTTATATATAATAATACGAAATAAGCATTAAACACAATATACAAAATTTGTTACTATCAATGCATTTTACGCACATTTAACGAACGCTAAAAATACTGACAGACGAGCCAAAACAAAACGGGATAAGTCCTTAACAGTTCATTGGTCCTTGGTTTGAAAGCTTTAAATCCAAGTGTCACTCATCTATTTAATGAATCTAAAGGTGATAATCAACCAATCATTACTTGGAAATCTTTCTTCAACATTACAATTTCCGAGTGTTCCGACATTCCCAAATTATTTTCCAACAAAACAGCGGGCACTGACAATTCGTACTTCCTTCCTTCCTCATCTTGCACATGGATTTTACCCCTTAAAAAGGAAGAGGGTCGAATGAAAAAGAAGGGAAGCAGAGATGACCGACCACAGATTATTCCCCTTCGGAAAGGGCAGCGAAATGTTAGTGCTCAGTTGGATCACCGGTTTAGTCGTGGTCAAGGATAAGTTCTGCCATCCACTCCTGAAAATATTAAGTGATGGTCTTAAATAAGGACTTCATTCAGGAAAGCAATTTCTTCAATCGAGTTCGAGACCGAATCTTTCGGCAGCTCT
This sequence comes from Heterodera filipjevi, assembly GCA_039877585.1. NCBI lineage: Eukaryota > Metazoa > Nematoda > Chromadorea > Rhabditida > Heteroderidae > Heterodera > Heterodera filipjevi. The sequence goes on along the minus strand of JBDPZO010000008.1, from coordinate 1,412,793 downwards.
TTTTCATACTATCGCTGTTTTTCGTCCAATTGTTCCTTTTCCATCCATTACTGTACTTCTCTTACACCGTTTTCTCTCCACTCATCGACGAAACTTTAAGTACAGTGTTCCTCAGATACATTGTACTGTTCTGTGCATTTTCCACACGCAAAACAATGCGCCAATTATGCGGGCAATGACTTCTATTCAAATTGCTAGCACCTGAATAAAAAATGACAAATAAATAAGGTATTAGTTATAGTAACAAATTTGCCTAAGTTGAAAGTGCTGACTTGCACTTCAAAAGAATCCGTTGTCTGTTTGGTCACGGCAATTGGAAAGATCCTAAAAAGTTCGTTTTTGTAAGTGGAATGCTTTGTACGGTAATACCAGCCCATTTCATCCTCTGGTCTTGGTCGAGCAGCTGAAAAAATATTTATATAACTTTTTCATTATATCTTTTTTTTTATTTGAAACGGACCACCCGTGTCCCTTTTCGCCTCATCGGCGGTCTTCTTGAACAACTGGTCATACAGATAATGTTTGACTGGAACTGCTTCGCTGTTCCCATCACTTTGCGACTGCTCGCTAACAGAGGGCTCAAAGGGCAGAATTTCGTCATGAGAAACAATGTCCATCCCGCTGATTGCTGTTTCTTCACGATTTCCTGTTGATTTCAAGAAAGTGGTCATGTCCGGCTCAAAATTCTGCAAATTTATAGCTTCTCATTTGTCTGTTTAAAGTGGAACTTAAAGGGTGATACCATTTCTGACCAGTCATCTTTGTCAATGAGCACCTGAAAAAATGAAGAACATAGAAAAGGGAGACATGGGAAATGAAAGGTGACTTGGTAGAAAGGCAGCATTTCCTGCTGCACTGTTTGCAAATCATTGCTGAATTTGTTCATTTTAAGTCAATAAAAGTTACGAATTGCCAACTATTTTTTTACTCACAGTCGCTTGGTAAAGACTGAACAATTCTTTGAACGGACAATGACCCCCCTTAAAAGAAAAAGAATTTAAATAATTTGCTCTTGGATTTAATGATTCAACCTGTAAGCAAACAATTTGTGAATGAAACACTGTCCTCTTTCATATGGGCTTTCCGACTGAGTGACCAATTTTCCAATCGCCCTTAGCTCATTTTGAGGCCTTTGAGAACGAAATCTGAAACTGTAGACATATACAAAACAGTAAAAGTAACATACTTTCTAAAATCAAAAAAAACCATAGCTATATATTTTTTATCATTGAAACTAAATATACGAGATAAGTATAAACGAAAGATAAGAAGCTTTAGTCAAAACATTTTTATAAACGAAAGATAAGAAGCTTTAGTCAAAACATTTTTAAAATAACCGTTACATTGAAAAAAAAAATATCGTCCCGATTTTTAATTCCGGTAAAATTGGGTGTCTTATCGAAAGCCAGCTAAAACCAACGGGAGCCTGTGCATTTAAGTTCACTAATAACGAGGATTAACCCGCATTCACGCAATTTCTGCTTACAAGCTTCGCTAATTTTCTAATTTGAAGACGGCCTTTAGGCATGAGAAGCCTAGAGAGCGGCCACCCCACTACCGGCGCCGTAGTCGCAGGCGGCGTGTATAATTCGATAAAAGCAGAGGTCGCACCCGTAATATTTTATTTTTCCTGGTGACTCACTGTTCAGACACCCAACAAATTTAAGAAAAATATACCTCAAACTGCGTATGTTGGAGGTAGTAAAAGCACGACTAGTGAAACCATTTAGCATAGTGAACGAATTGTACAGTGCCGATTTAACCATCATCACTAATTTTGGCAAAAGTTTATGACTGAAAATTGTAAAATAAATGTGTATCTTATAGAACACTTGAAAAAGAGAAACAATGATTTAAAAAGTCACTTTATGCCAGAATAAATAGTACAAATTCCAAGCGATAAATTTTCATAAGACACTTCTCTGAAACCTGCTTCGCTGACCATTCGCGCAAATTTTGTATGGGAAGGAAACATTCGGATACTTTCCACCAGATACTTATAACTGTTGAAATCTCCGACTAAAATTTGACCCAAAACTGGGATAAATTGGAAACTGTAAATGTCGTAAATTTGTTTCAACATTTTGCTGTCAATCTGTCCGAACTCAAGACACGCAAAAACACCATTGGGTTTTAGAACGCGGTAAGCCTCTGAAAGAACCTGAAAAAAATAAATTGGCGCTAATTGGGAAGTGACACATTTTGAAAATCAAAGGGGGGGGGGGCCTTTTCATTTTTTTACCAATTTTTTTTTGTCGGTTTTTTTGTACTAAAAGGTGTTTCAAAATGTTTTTGATATTGCTGATCATGAGAGTGACATTTATTTTGGCCAATTTTAAAAAAAACCCAAAAATCAATAGGGTCCCCTTATGGTTTCAAAATGTGTCACTTTCCAATTAGCTCCGATAAATTAGTTTTTTTTCCAAAAATGTTTATCTTTGAAGTTGGACGGAATAGGGTGTATTGCCTCAAAAAAGCAATAAACGTCAAGCTTGAGGTTGGATAAAAACAATTTTTAAACTGATTTCACCTTTTCCAAGTGAGTGCAGTTCCTAATTCCGAATGAAATGGTGTAGAAGTCAAAGGTGTTGTCTTCGAATTGTAGATTTTCCGCATCAGCACAAACCCAGGAAAGTCGCGCTTGATCAGACGGGGAGAGTGCTCTAGTGGCTCGAATCCTTCCAGTTTCCAGCATATTCTTTAAGAAACGGGATAAGATAGCTTTAATGGACAAATAAAAATAATGACAACATTCACATTATTTATATCGGCAACGGTAATTGAACCTTCGCCCATCGGTTGTTTACGCAATTTGTGTACTATTCGAAACGCCACATCACCCGTACCGCCTGCCATATCCAACACTTTTGAATCCTTTGATAAATTCAGATGTTGTACAAAATACTCTTTCCACAGCCGATGGATGCCTAAACTCATAGCATCGTTCATCAAGTCGTATTTGGTTGCCACATTCGCAAAAACCGTGCGCACTAAAACAAAGAAAAAGTTTACAAAATACCCTTAAAATTACCCTTTTCTTGCTTTTCTTCTTCATCAATCTTTGCAAAACCAAAGTGTGTAGAAACTTTCCTGGTAATTCCGAGAGAACAAAGACGAGGGAAATATAAATTAACAAAAGATTTTTGCAAAAACGAACTTAAAAGTTCAGACATTCAAACGAATTTGCTGGAAAAAAACACAATAAAAAAAAAATCTTTGTTAACTTTATGTGTTAGTATCGGGGAATCCGATCCGATGCCCATATTTTTTTTTCCAGTCCAAAAATTTTCGGAAATATGTAATTTTCTCAAATACGGTATAAATTGTATATGTCTCAAGGGGTCGGGGTCAGTTCGTCGCGGTACTTTTCGTCGCCGCTCATTTCGAAGTGTCATATCTTTTTTGTTAACCAACTAATTCAAAATAACTTTTATCATCTGAAAGCTCTATATGTTCTGCGTTTGTATGTTAAGAATTTAAAACGATTCATTGAGCTACAAAAAAGTTATGACGAAATAAATCAGAAAAAATCGGTTTTTTGAGTTTTTTGACCATAATTTTTTTGTACCTTAACGAAATTTTTTTTAATTTCGCAGGCTAATAGAGAATATGAAATGCATTCGAACCAAACCACTTTTTTTTTTAAGTTATATGGCCTCCGCGACGAAACGTCCCGCGACGAACTGGGCGGTTCCCTGTCTCAAGATGACCAAAACATAGAAAGCCTGAAACAGAAATAAACATTGTTCCGCAGCTGTTTTTTTGCAAATTGCATTTTTCAATGTTTCAAATATCTATCTAAGAGTTAATTTTGAGGTTTTGTTTGTCGCCTTTTTTTGTAAAAATTCTAAGATTTACACCAAAATACACTCCTAAGAATTTGAAAAACGTACCTCTAAAAAATGAAAAATTCAACTAGATATTTTCTCAAAATTTGTATTTTTTTTTAATAAATTTTTTTTTACCTGATAACCGTATGATTTTTTTTGTCTAAAAAATTAAAAAGTACCTTTTTGCAACTGCAACCAATGAATAAATTTGCTTTCCAAATTTGTCTGTTAAAGAGTAAATTCGATTTTTGCACTGCAAAATCAATTTTTTATTTCAATATTTTCGGCTTTTTCAGAATTTTAATTTTCGTCATTTTAACCTCATTTTTCGTAAATAGTAGTCACATCCCTATTTATCATAGTTGTTTTTGTTTTCTTAAAAAAATTTTTCTTTTAGATGATTAGCTCAAGATTCGTTGGCAACAAAGCGGGAATGAACTCTATTGACAAGGAAAGAGTGTCTCGTATAATTTCTGAGAATACGAGCGTAAATTTTGAGAGCCATGAAAAGAAAAGGGTGACTCGTATTGAGGAGCAAATTAAAAGAAATCGGCAGACGCTTGATGATTTGACGGAACAACAAATCAACCAAACTCGGGAAGAGGTAGAAATTCAGAAAAAAAAGTGGTAAAGGGACACACACTTTTTCCAGTTAGATAAAATCATCGAAGAAATGGAGAAATGGCGTCGACTGGACAGGATTAAAGTACATATTGACATGGATGCATTTTTTGCTGCCGTCGAGTGCCGTGACAATGTCCAACTCCGAGACGTGCCAATGGCCGTTGGCAGTCTTTCGATGTTGGTCTGTTGTTTACCAAATCGTTTTTTCATCTGCCATCTTAATATGCTTTTAAGAGTACTTCCAATTATGTTGCCCGTCAATTTGGGGTTCGTTCTGCAATGCCTGGTTTTATCGCGAAGAAACTTTGTCCCCATCTTCTCATCGTGCCTTGCAATTTCTCCAAGTACAAGCGAGAGTCGTCCGTTTTCAGGGAGGTTTTCCAGCACTATGACCCCGAGGTGTCGATGGGAAGTTTGGACGAGGCCTCTTTGGACCTTACCCGTTTCGTATCGCAACGAAACGAATCAGGTTAGTTTTAGTTTTCGTCTTTTGGTCACACTTGTCACAATTAAGTTACCTGTCGAAGGGTACGCTTTATGGGCGCTTGCAATTGTCGACTTCCTTTGGTTGCGGGCGACGAAGAAGTGGGGCCCGAAGTCGAACGATTGGCAAAGATTTGTGCCAAATGTGGAAATGAACGTCTTGAAATTGTCGACTCAGTGGAATTTGGCAAAGATGTTGACTCAGTTGTGCGCCAACTTCGTTTTGGTAATGGTAGTTTTTGTTTATGTTTTTCTGAACTCGTCAGTTTTTTTTGTTGTCAAATTATTTTTCTATGAATTTTCAGAGGTTGAGCAAGCAACAGGTTTAACTTGCAGTGCAGGTAAATGATTTTTCTAGCGTTTCTTCGCTTTATCATACACAGAAAACTGGTTGTCCCTCCCATTCCCTATTATTATCTTTCAACGCAATTTTTCTTAAGGAATAGCCTCGAACTCGATGTTGGCCAAAATTTGTTCTGATCTGAACAAACCCAATGGCCAATTTCGTTTGGAAAATTCGCGCGATGCAATTATCTCATTTTTGCACACTTTGCCAGTCCGAAAAGTGCCCGGCATCGGAGCAGTCACTGAATCGTTGTTAAAGGCATTGGATGTGGTCACTTGTGGTGATTTGCTGGAGAAACGGGCTATCGTCCATTTGTTGTTTTCCAAAAACTGCTCCAATTGGCTTCTTCGCGTTGCACTTGGCATTTCCTGCCGTGAATTGGCGGGGAATGCCGATACGGAAACGGACGACACAAATGGTAGAGGGAGGGGGCAGGGGAGAAACGTTAATCACAATCTTCTGTTTCTATCAGATGATGACAATCAGAAGAGTACGAGTATTGAGCGCACTTTCACTCCAACCAATCATTTGGCCGAATTATTGCCCATTGTCCGTTTTCTCTGTGTCCGTCTTATCAATTCGCTTCCGTCTTCCGACATTATGGGAGGCCGTGCTGTAACTCTGAAAGTGAGTGCTAAAAATATTCACTTTCATTCATTTGACCTTCTTTCAGATTAAATTTGCCAATTTTGACGTTGTGACTCGCTGCAAATCGGTCAATTTTGTGATTACCACTGTCGACCAACTGTTGCCAATTATGGAAACGATGCTGCGCAAGGAACTCAAAGAGAGAAGGAATATGGCGGTGTGTCAGAATTTTTTATTTCATATAAAAAACAACACTTTAAGGTTCGACTTTTGGGCGTAAGACTTTCCCATTTGGTTTCCGCTGATGTAAATTTGGGGGAAGAGTCAAAGACCGGAGTTCAGCTGAGTTTGACCGGATTTATGTCGCGACGTCCTTTGGCCAATAAAAGGCGAAGAGACGAACCACCTGAATTGGTGGAACTAAGCTCATCTGATGAGATGGACATGAAGAAAGAGGACGACACAAGAACGGACGACGGGGAGGAATGGAAACCAAAGTCATTCCTTGAGGGAAAAGTGGAGACAACTGACCAAAGGAGGGAAGTAAAAATGGACAAATCGAACAGGGAACAAGTCGAGCCATCGGCGGAGACGAGCGAATGCAGTCAGAAGTGCGGCCATCACTCACCCGGCATTAATGAAGGAGAGATCATTGCTATAGAGGACGACGATGAGGGCATCGTGAACATTGACGAATACTTTGACTTTGTTGACGATGACGAAGTGATAGAATGCACAAAGTCATGGAGAGAGAAAATGGAAAAAGACAACAAAGGGCGAGGGGAGAAGAGAAAGCGAAGGAAAAAGAGCGATCGGATTAGTGACAGCAACGACAGAAAAACGAATAATTTATTCAAATATTTCCAATCCAAGTGCTGATTATGTGCGCTTTTACACTGGTGAAAAGAGACTGATCTCAAAAAATACTTTGCCTCATTTTTTTAAGGTTTCTACTCAATTTTTTGTTTCTTTTATTCACATGTTCAAAAATGAGTATTATTTCGCTGGGTGAATTTGTAGAGATCTTTTTTGAATTGATAAAATTTATTTTTTTGTTCTTTTATTCGGTCCCATTTCATTGCCTTTTGAACAGCGATTGTTCAAGTAGTCCATGTTGTGCCGACAATTGATGCACTCTTTGTGCGGATTTCTTTAGCTTGGCTCGCTTGTTCTAAACAAAACAAAAAAAACGATTAGTTTTGGTTTGATTCTTTATGAAATGTTTTCCCGCCTCGCAAATGTCCCTCAATCAAATTCCGACGGGGAAAATTTAAAGGCGGAGATTTTATCATAAAACGAAGAGTTAGTAAATGAATACATGTGTAAGAGAGTGAATTGTGTCCGCCAATAAATGTGTCGGGGCGTGGAAAGACGGCGGCTGTCAATTCAAATTTCCTTTCTTTGAGGCAGTCAATTCATTTGCTACGTTTGCGCTAAACGCGGTTGTAATTGGAGAAATGAGTGGGGGGGGGGAATTTGTTGGCATTGAGAAAACTTAATCAAAGGGCGAACAAAAAAAGCCGAGGGGTAACATATCATTTCCCAGCGAATCATTTTCGAATTGGGAAAACATTCAAAATCCATTCCTACGAACTTGTCCTATTGGGGGAGGGGGCGGGGGCGAAGGTCACGAACGAATGTGAAAGATCAGATTAAAGGTGATCATTTCATTATTAATCATCGCGTTAAAATACGAAAGAGGAGGATGGCGAATAGAGAAACAAGGGGAGAGGGGAGAGAAAAAGAGAGAGAGAGGAAAAGAGGTGCACCAAATTGACAACCAAAAAAACACTCAAAATTTATTTTGGTTAGGTTAGACCGATTTTATCCGATCATGGAGAAAAGAGAACATTAAAGTGATCTCCTGCCAAGGAAGAGGAGAATAGGCATTTCCTGACTTGTCTTTTTTTACAATAACACTTACTCTCCACCATCTCGCCCCTCCGGCGAACAAACTCAATCAAATCAAATCGCTTTAAGCGATAACATCATCGCGCCTTGTTACTCCCTCCATCGTCCCTCCCCCCCTTCCATCCATCTTTTGTCGACAAGCGGTAAATGATGCGCACATTTGCACGCTGTGGGGCGGGTGGGAAGAGAGGTCACAAGAAAGAGGGAGACAGACAACAGCAGAAGATGATAGGGAGGGGAGAGGGAGGGATTTGCATGGGACAAACGAATGAATGGGAGGGACGAGGAGCGGAGGATGAGAGAGAGACGGAACGGATGAATGCTCTCGATGCCACCCACCCTCGACAGTTGTCACCCTAAGGCAAGGCTAAAACGACGCTTCTTCAATTTGGACATATTTTCAACGCCAATTAGGAGCAGCTCGCATGTTCGGATTATTTTCCCATTTTCCCCCCCCCCCCCCGCCCCTTCTGTGCCTATTTTGCTTGCCTGAAACCAAATTTTGATTTGGCATTCATTGAGCCCCAATTCGTGCGCCAATTCCTGCCTCTTCTTTTCCGTCAGGTAGCGACTGTGGACGAATTGTGTCTTCAGTCTTTCCAATTGCTCCGTTGTGAATGCCGTCCTCGGCCGCTTTTCCTCCTCTGTCAACTCGCGCCGTTTGCTTTTTTTCGTCCTTGGCCCTTAAAAGGGGGAAGGGCACAGAATTGGGCAATTGTCGGTGCGTGGTCAACCGAAAGAAAAGCAAAACCTGCGCTTGGTCTATCGGAATAGCGAGTGCAGAAGATCCAAGAGGGAAGCGAGTCACAATTGGGGGGCAAAATAAACGAATTTGGAGTTGGGGGAGAGCAGAAGGAAAGCGGAGGAGGGGCGGAGGAGAGATGGGCATGGCCAAGGAGAGGCGACGGCGTGAGAGAAGCAGCGGACTGAAGGGCATGAACAAATTGAACAGTGAATTAAGGAGGCGTAATGATCAATCAGATCGAAGGATGGGAAGAGGAAAGAAAAAGTGATCAACATGGGATAAAAGGGGAGGGGGAACAAATGATTAATGAACTGACAGTGCCGAATTCAGGCTGCAAAATGTTCTCAATGCCAAACTTCAACGATTTATTGTTCAACGACAGTGCCGTTGTTGTTGCCGTTGTCTGTGTCAGCAAAGATTTGTTTTGTCGGTTTTCTTTGCTATTGAGGTCGTGTTGGTGATCAGTCCCTATTTCAAGCAGACGAGCAATGTTCATGGCAAAGACAATCTGAACAAATTGAAGAAAATTAGAGAGGGGGGGGGGGAATATTGGAGAAGACATAAAAAAGAATAAGAAAAGAAAAGAAAAGGGACCAGAAATAGTAAAAAAAGGAAAGAAAAAAGGGAGTTAAAAAAGAAACAGCAAATGCCAACAGGTAATCGCCACCAATTCGTGCATTTTTTTCTCTCCCAACTTCCATTTTCTGCTCCTCCCACCACAATCGTCCCCCCCCCCTTCCCCAACTTGTCAGCTCCTCCCTCCCCCCCCCCCCCCCTCCACCATTTATCGCTCCGCCCCAATTGCGCACTGAGTCAATCGACGACGACGCGTTAGTGTTAGTTAATAGAGGCGAAAAAGTACGGTAGGAAAAAGGAAAAGGGAAGAAAGGGGAGAAAGGGGGGGGGGGAAGGGGGAGAGAAGGAGAGGGAAGGGGGAGGGGAAGAAAAAAAGGGGAAACTGCCATTTGAACTCAACGGCACTGGCACCAATTAGCAACAGCAAAGGGCAACCGATTTGAAGTCGGAACCCGACTTTCGGTGTTTAAAATTTTTAAAAATCAAAAACGACTGCCAAATAAAAAGAAAAAAATATTATATAATTAAGCAAATAATTCCATCACGAGCAAAATAAAATGTTAAAAGATCACTTACGATGGAAAATTATAAAACAAATAAATCTCGAGATTTATCAGCAACATTTGCCATTCCCGAATGGACACATTCGGCGCCCTCCCCCAATTACCCCCGCCACCCCGCCCGAGGCGTTAAGCGGCACTAATAGAGCGACTTAAAAAGGGTAATTGGCGCATCTCCCGGGAACAAATGGATAAATATTTAATTATCCGACGACGCGTCTCCCTCAGCAATTTTGTTAGGCACCGCCAAATAATCGGAGAGCAATTAAAAACGACGGAGGGACAAAACAGTCGAGAAATGGAGAATATCCAATTAGGAGAGGCAATTGGGAAAGATTGACAGGCGAATTGAAGCAAATGCAAATGAAACGACAGACGAACTGCCGAAAGGGACAAAAATGCCGAGGACGGACGAAATCGAACGAAACAGTGGCACGGCACTGACAGAGGGGGGGGGGGGGCAACGGATTGGCATACCAAAACATTTCCCAGAGATTGTTGTGCAACGACCGTTGTCGGGGGATGACGAATGAAAGGGCGGCAAAGGGGAGGGAAAAAAACCAGAAGCCGACTATGACTTCTGATGGAGACGATAGGGGAAAGGCATGGAAGGGAAGGGACCGCGGTGGCGGCACCGCCACTTTTTTTTTGCGCTTAAGCAGCGGTTGCCAACATTTATTTAAAATTGGAGGTGTAAAAGGGTGTGAATTTTCCATTAGAACTGGGCATTCTTTGAGTTTTAGCTTGGTCTGAAGCTCTTCGGGGACGGTATTCCATATGCATAGTTCCGATTTATGTGCATATTTCTCAATTATGTGCATATTTTGGTATTTTTGAAAAAATCATAAGAAAAATGCAATAAAACGTAAAATACTCCCCTAAAAAAAAATTCTTGAAATTTTCAAAAAATCCCCTCAATAAACTGTAAAAAATAATTAAAATTTAACATATTTTTTTTTTCATCATATTAAAAAGCGCCCTTTTTATGCAACGACCTAGTAAGTACATACACAAGGACTGTAGTTTTGTATATTTTTCAACATTTTAAATGTAAAAAAGCAGAATGTATCAAATCATTCGCTATTCTCTGAAGCTAAAAAGTCGTTGTATTTTTTCTCAAAGTCGAATTCGTAGTCAATGCCCATCTCGCGCACTTTGTCCATTCGTTTTCTCAATTCCCCTACGAATCGCTCCTTAAATATTTTCAATTTCCCTCTTTTTTGCATAGATTTTCGTTTTTTCCCCACCATCCGTCCCTTTTCCTTCTCCGGTGTCCGTTGCTCATTGTGCTTTTTCGCCTGTTTAATGCCTAAAATTAAGCAAAATTCATAAAATGGAATTCGTCCAATGCTTCGACTTTCGCTTACTCTTTTCAAAGGGATTCGCCCTTTTGACGATGCATCGGCCGTTTCGAATACATTTCGGCACTTTCTCCGGGTCCAACAGTTTGCATCTGAGCCGATTTTCCGCCAGCAGATAATTGTCCATTGTCTGCGCCACGATTTTCGCCACCGCTCCGTCATTGAACTCGACAAATGCCTTGCCGTTGTGATTTCCCTGTGGGAGAAGGGAAGATACGACCAACATTTTCTGAAGTCACTGGTCGATATTCTGATCATGCGCTAATTGTTCACCGACCAAAAACCTCTCACCGTACCTTTTTGTTGCGTATCACCCGCACTCGTTTCACAGCACCGAATTGACTTAAACAATCGTGAATGGATTAAAAGTTTCTTTTAAAAGGAATAAACACCTGAAATAATGAAGCATTTCTTTTTCGAAAAAACCGTAAGGAACGTATCGCAGTTGGACGACGTGTTGAACAGTACCAACTTCGGAAGAAGGCCCGGCCTTGGACTTTTGCTTAGATTTGCGCATTTGCTAAATATTCGCTGGAAAATAAATTAATGTGTCCGTTGGTGCCAAAAATGTTCTTTTGAAAATAAACAAATTATTAGTTATATTCATGTCTTCTCAATATTTTATTTTAAAAGGGAACAAATAAAAAAGAAAGAATAGAACAATTAAAAGGACTAATTGTAACGATGGGGACAAGGGAAATAATTTTGTAAGTGAATAATGAACAGAATGAATGGAGTGATTGGTAATGGCACAACCAAAGAGACGACGGACGTTTAGTTTTTGGCCAATTCGCTTTTGTATCGACTCGTTTTTTACGAGTTATAAGTGTAAGGACTGTCTAACCTACCGCTGTCTGCACTCTCCAACGCAAAATAGGGTTAAAAACGCGAGTCGATATAAAAACGAATTGGCCAAAAACTAATCGTCTTTTTACCCAATCAAAGGCCCTTCGTCAGCGAATAGGACAAAATGATAATCATTTTCTGAGTATGGGAATTGTAAAACCGGGTAAATTCCATGGGATAAAAGCTGACTAAAATTTAGAAATTTTGCGTTTAAAAAATTTAGAAAGTCGATTCTTTGCTCCGTTTTTACTGCCTTTTTGTGTGTTCGAGGAATTGGAGACGTTTGAGCTGTTTGCGATGGAAGACTCGTCGGTTTGACTGCCATTTTGGAGCGAAAAGTTTGGCAAATCCATCGCATCGACACTAACCGACAGAGGAAGTTCAGAACTGAAAAAGGGAGGATTAAACCCTTTGAATAAATCTTCGCTCGGTATGTCAAAGCCTTACATTTTTCTCACTTTAGTCCCTTCTTCGAAAATGGGCAAATCAGCCGCAGTGGAAGAAGTCGAAAATGTCCCGTTATTTTGGGGCGGTGGCGGCAATGGTACGATAGTGAGTTTTTTGGATTTTTCGGGTTGCGGAAGAGCATTCAATGGGACGGAAGTGGTGAGTATTCCTATGAAAGTCAGAGATGAGAAAACCCCAGAAAATGAGAAATAAATGCACAATAAAAGAACGAAGGCATAGAGGAAAAGAAATAAGCAATAAAGTTGAAAAATTATATGATTTCGGCATCGCTGGACGACGAAGAAAAACGGTCATTCACAGAATCATCAGATTGATGCATGGAATTCCGTTGTTGCTGCTGCAGATATTGAAATGGCAGGAAATCAGGGAAAGTTCCTGACAGAAAATCACTGCTGGGGATGGGGCCAAAATTCAGCGGAGAAAGAGAAGAACTGTCGACTGAAAGATGGAAGGTGAGAGAGACAGAAGGAGAGACATGAAAAGTGAAAATAGAAGCCGCAACTGGACAGATGAGAGACGAGGACAACAAACGAGAGTGCGGGGGGGGGGGAGGGGGGAGGGAATTTGGGTTTTTTGAGACAGACAATAAAAGATACCCAACCAACTCAAATTACTAATCTGAATCATAAAAAAACAAAACGGATGCACAACAAATGTCCATTTACCCTTTTTCAACTTTCATGAAACGATTACAATAAAAACTGACCGTAAGGGTCGGTAATAGAAAAGCCGCATATTGTTTCAATTTCCGTCCAACGCTGTATACATTCTTCCAACGCGATTTTTATTTTTTCCATTCGTGCTCTTAAATTGTATCGTTAAATGAAGGTGTAATGGATAAAAAGGCCTTCTAAATGGCCCATGAAAGAGGAAAGAAAAACCACTGGCCCTGTTATAATTGTTAAACCGAAACCGCTCAAAATATGAGTTTGTTAATTTTTCCTGGTTGGCTTTCTTATTTCCTTTTCCCAATTCCCCGACGGATTTTGACTGACTTCACAGCAAATATTTTGTTGTCGATGTCATCCGTGCCCGAAGTCGCCCCGGTGGCCAATTTAAGCGAGTTCACAAAACTCATTTGTTTCCTGCGCATTTTGTCCACAAATTCCTTTGCCTCGCCCATTTCGTGCAGGCAATCCAACTTTTGTTGGTACAAATACGCCCACTCCATTTCGTAAGTGCGTCTCAGCAATGGTTGCAAAGTATAGGAAAAGCCCTCACCGAATATACTCTCCTCGGCAATTCGGCGCTCATTTTCCAACTCGCGCAATTGGTTCCTCAACTAAAACTCAACCCAAACATTTGATCCAAATCTCAAAACTGATCACCAATTCAATGTTCTCGGATTCCTCGCTACTCGGCTGTCGCTTTACATTTTCATCCTCGAGTCTGTTCTGAACACCCGCAAAATCCGTCTCCATGTCGCGCAATTTATTCAACACTGTCGACAGTTCTTCCATTTGTTTCTTTGAACGATTTTTGTGTTTTTTGAATACAACCAAAACTGCGACAAGCAATCCAAGCAGACAAGCTAAGGCGATATCCTTGGCAATGGAAGAAGTGTCTTGGAAACCGAACAAAACCAAGTCGAGGGCCTAAGCGAACGAATGAAGTATTAAAGGGCAAGGACAAGAAAACGGCGACACCCACAAACTTTGAGTTGCAGTTTTTGACGATGAACATAATTCTTTATCCCAATTTTATATGAAAGGAACGAAGAATTTTGCACTGCCATCCTTAAGGCAAATGATTAAATACAAAATATATCTGCTTAAGTCATCCAGATGCGTTTTTTATCCATTAAATCATTCCTGAAAAAACCAATGGGTAAAAAAAAATTCAAGGTATTGTTCAAGCCTCAAACTTGACCCCCGATGAACAGACTCATTACTTTGGAAGATCCATGCCAGTCACCCCAGCATTCAAAAAACTGTTGGCATATTGAGGCAGTTTCACTTGGTAGGTCAACCACTCGACCATTTGTTTGTTAGTCCACCCGCGTTCTTCCGATTGAAACCAATTTTCCCACAGGTCGTCCACAGTAATTGCCTCATCATTATTGTGAAACGCATTCTCTCGTCGGATTTTGTCGGAGCCACCAAATTTAAGGTCCTCTTTCAGAAACTAAATAATTGTTATTGTTCAACAGCTGTACTATTTCAGGGAGGAACAAGAACTTGGCACCGTGTAAAATACAACGAAACTTAACATTCCTAGTAACACTCAAATGTTTTTGGCAAGTTAAAAGCATGCAAATTTCAAAAATTAGCCATTTAAAATATCCTCGAGTGTGAAAACTTGATATTAGGTTTTTGCACTTTTTAGATCATTTTTCAACAAATCTATTGCTTCTGCGAAAAGTTAAGTCGCACGGCACCAAGTTTGTCTACGAGAAGATACCCCGACAAATTTTACAGCACTTACATCCGCCGATTCAAACCGATCAATTGAGCCCGAATTATCATCATCGAGGACGGCATGAATCGCCTTAATTGCCAAAAAACCTTCGCCATCTCTCTGTTTCTCCTCCTCCGCATTAACTAGGACATCTAAAAATTTAACAATAAGAGATAGTTAGTTGTCTATCCCCAAAATTTTAATTGCTTTGTCTCTCACTTCTCGTTGGTAATTTAATCGATTCGTCTGCTGAACGCACAAAGAAAAACAACGAGGGGAAAAGAGCAAAAAGGCAAAGAAAAAATCGTTTGTTAACCATTGAACTAACGAAACCAAAATAAAAATGTTTTAAGTGAATAATAAACATCCTTTTCTTTTACGCATTCTTTTTCTACTACGTATTTTATTTAGTCTTTCTTTCATCCTTTCAATCGTTCATGTAAAATTATATTTGTGTATGTTTCAAAGCACGTGCTTGGTCTTAGGCTTTCAAGTTTGAAACTTTGTATTTATTCCCTGTAAAGGAAATCAGAAATCCCATGGGAGTAATAAAAAAAGAAGTCAAATTTACGTTAAAATGCTTTTGGCATTCTGTTAGTTTTTTTTTTTTTTTTGCTAAATAGAATCGTTTAGGGGTTGGTTGAGGCTTTTTTGAGAAATTTGATTGAAGCATGGATTTTTTTTAAGGATTTGGATGAATTTTGGCGCTTAAAAAATCTCAAATGGTCATTTTTACAAATCTGACCCAAATTAAAAATTTTCACCGGTGGCGCCCCCAAAATCCGATTGGAGGAAAAATCAGAATTAATTAAAAATTATTTCGAAGTATTACCTATGTATCTATTTTGAAATATTTTGAAATCCTCGAACATTTCGCCACCCGGATATTTCGCCACCTAAGCCAAAATCGGACGTTTTGCCACCTAAGCATAAATAGGGCGTTTCGCCACCGGACGTTTCGCCACCCAGACATTTCGCCACCCAAGCCAAAATCGGACGTTTCGCCACCTAAGCCAAAATTAAAGTTTTAGCATTGAATGTATTAGTGATAACATATTTGAGTTTTTTGAAGGCAAATGGGTGGCTTTTCTTAGAGGTGGCAAAACTGGTGGCGAGACGTCCTATTTTTGCTTAGGTGGCGAAACGTCCGATTTCTGCTTAGGTGGCGAAACGTCCGAATTTGGCTTGGGTGGCGAAATGTCCGGTGGCGAAACGTCCGGTGGCGAAATGTCCGGGTGGCGAAATGTCCATACACGAAAAAAAGATGAAGAAACTGGTGATGAAAGCGACAGAAGATTGACAAGGAAATTTTATTTATCAAATTCTATTTCATTCCATTTTTAAATTTCTGCGGTATATTTCATTCTATCTTTTTGTCAAAATTTCGGGTAAGGGATTTGAATTGGTCGAAACGGATGCCGGATTGGTGAAAAGCGACCCCGAAAACCTATATAGGTATTGTCTTTTTTAATTTTGAAACTTAAAGAAATTGTGGGGCCTAAACCATAAGAAGAGCCAAAAAGTTTCAAAATAAATGGTTTTGTAATGTTTAAAAAAAATCCGATTTTCGTTTTTTTGGACCGGAGTTCCGATTTCCGAAAAAGAATTTTGCGCATCGGGTTTCCGGTTTCTGAAAATTTCGGGCTTGGAATTTTGATTTCTAATTTTGAAATCAGAGATCGGCTGCATCCCTGATATGCATACATATAATAAATTCTCTCTACTCCAATAGAATCTTCTTCCCTTCCCTCTCCTCTTTGCCTCTCCTTTCCGATCCATGCTTTTATTGATGGGCAATTCATGAATTAATGTGAATGATGATGATGATTGTGCTGACTGGTGCTGGTGATTGACTGACTTTCTCATGGACTCACTGTTTTCTTGCGATCGCTCTGTGCTATACATACTTTTGATCGACTGGTTAACAGGCGATGAAAAGAATGAACAATTTCTCCCTTCCTTCCCTTTCCATCTCCAATCCATTCATTTTCTCCCCTTTCAGCCCATTCTCTCCCCCGTTTGCCCGTCCCTCTCTCTTCTTACTCACACTGCGTCTTTTCCCCTTTCACTCACTAATTTCCCATATGCTTTGATTTTTTACTTATTCGGTTTGGGGTACAAATGGATTAATTTATAGATTAAATGCGTAATTTGGAAGCATGAAGCAAACAAAAAAAAAACCAAATATATTTTCTTTTTTTCATTTTTCTTTTCAGGATATTCTCTTTAACTTGGATTTTGAGCCACTGCGTTAATAAGACAGATGATGAAAAACGAGTGGGACCCGCTAAAAACAAAGTCGGACATTAAACAGCGGCTCAACCGTTCGTTTTCTTTGTGTTTTTCTTTAATTTTTCACCAAAATCGATTGATAGGTCTCTTTGGACGGTTCGACCAGTACTCAGAATTTGCGGCAAAACCCCGCACTCCTGACCATGCATTAACAGAACACGTGACGACACCTCTAACAAATAGCACTGCCTTACTTGAAGAGCGAAAAGGCGGAACATTGTGGGATCATCAAGAAGTCAAAGTGGACACAAATATTGAACAACAGAAAAGCGATTCAACTAAACATGAGTCAAGGTAAAGGGGATTGGGAATGATAAATGATACATTTTTGACTGAGTTAACATTAAGGAACCATTTGGAGCACATAATTGGGCAGTTGGTGAATGTGTCAAAGCCACTTTCTCCCGTCCGCTTTGCATCTGAAAAGGCGACAACATCAACCGCCAAAATTGTGACAACAGAGGAACCACAATTGGAAGAACAGCCAGAATGTTCTGCTGCACGCCTAAAGTATTTAAACTAAAATTTCCTAATTTTACAAAATATGTAGTTCCGATGTCGATGCTCTTCTGCAGCAAATAATCTTCGTAGAGCCGTTAATTTCACCAATACGTACTGAAGACTATTCACCGAAGAGAAAAAGACCATGTGAAACAAATAAAACACACATTAATGCCATTATATTTTTGGGGTTCAGGTAGCGCTTCACGCTCAGACGATACGCCAAAGCGTCCGGCACTTTATTCTGAGGAGTCTGGCAATTCAACAACGAGGACGGAGCAACAGACAACAAATTCGAAAGTGGTCAAAATCAAGTTTTCCCAGCAGAATTTTCGTCTGTTGCAACAAAAGCGAGAACAAGACAGAAAGTCGGACCAAAGAGACAATTTGGACAGTAGCACGTCGTCAGGCATTAGCGAAAGCACCAATTCGCCACGGGCGCCTTCGTCAAATTTGGCGGAGGAGCCCACCGCACAATCAGACGGACATTTGGTACAACCCTTGCAGAATGTCTTTTTTTCTGTTTACACTTTGTGTTGCATAAGACTTCTGGCCAAAGTACCTTGCCCACTTTTACCCTATGCTTCGAAAATGGGAAAAGTACCTCCATGGAGCATCTTGGAAGCCGCGCTCGTGAACTTAAAAAAAGTGGAAACAACGAGGTAAGTGGGCATCGACCGACCAAGGAGAAGTCGCATTAATAAACTGACACTTTATAGAGGGACAAAGTGCACCAAGTCCTCCTCTATTTCGAATCCGTCGCTTTCTACATAATGACCGCATCCTCGCTTAACACAAAGCCTGAGAAAATGCACTCGTCCTTAACAGATGTTGTCAACTTTTTAAAGTAATTTATGTTTTGCGCTGCACAAAGTTACACAATGTCATTTAGTTCTTCTTGGTCATCTTTCAAGAACAGCAAGACAGTGAACTCGTCAAGTGCTGCCAATTACATTCGAAATCGGCTCAAAACCGTTCAGCTTATGATCTCCTCATGCCTTGCCTTCCATCTTTATTCCATCCACAGCATAGTGAGTTTCAAAGAAGACTAAACGAAACGCATTCTATAAAGTTCGTCTAATTTAGCGAGTAATGAGCACACATTTAACAATTCAACGGTACGAGAAAGAAAACCCGCAAAAAAGACCAGCGACAGCACTTGAAGGGGCGAGCGGAAATAGTGTGGGCACAACTGTCTCATCACCCGCAGCGTCGACGCCGAACTCCAATCGGTCCAACAACTCACAACAGTCATTGGTTGGTGTGGTATAAGTAAAGAGTTAAAGTTTTTGATAGCATCTTCAGTCCTAGGGTTCGTTTTCTTCCTCTTTACCTCTCCCTCTTATTCGTGACAAAACTCTGCCGCCGGAAAAAAATCGCTAAAAAATCCTGAAATTTTCCGGAGAAACTTTAAAGGGTGTTTTTTTAATTACTTAAATTTTTAGGATTTTTTTTTGAAAATTTAGAAATTATCCAGAAAAAAAATGATTTTTTCGTATATTTTTTTTAAAAGTATTTTCTGGGAAATTGGAATTCTTAAGCGTTTTTTTCTGGCGGAGTTATGTCTCGGCGCAGTCTTGGGGTGCGCCGATCCCCCCTCCTCCACCGGGCTTTTCATGGTTAGGCAACAACAGAGCGACTTAGGAGATGTGCCAGTTTCATAGCATGGTTAACCTTGATAATTCAATAGCCGTTCTTTCAGGTTTCCTTACCGATGGATATTTACGCGAGTATGTCGCAACAGCTACGAACTCTTAACCATTTAATGTGGTCTCATAAACTGTGGAGTGATGCCAAAGCGACTATTGCATCTGAAAATACGGGTAACGAAAATAAAGACAGAAAGAAATTTTATAACAAACTTAAAATTTTTTTACATATGTGAATCACTTAATATTTAAAGACAGTCTTACCAATCTTTGTGGTCAGCTGAAACACGATGCTGAACTTGCTGAAGTCGCCCAGTTCCTTCTCGAAGTGACTGCCTGGCTTAGGAAGGAATACGCGCGGTTGAACTCCAATACCAAGATGGAAACTTTGTCCATCCCTTGAAAGATTGTTTTCGTCCTCAATTGTATGGTACCTTCTTTCCCATCTAACTTCTAAGCCACCAAAAGGTAATTAAAATTCTAAACTTCGCCCTAACACATGGCCTGTCTCTGCCCATATAGAAATAATAGTATAAATAAATCAAACATTCACAAAAATCTCTATTTATTATTATATTTTGATTCCACGACATGCTTTTGTCTATGGAAGAGGGGCATTTAACAACAACAAAAAAAAGTCGTTGCAATTTTTTTATTTTTTTCCCTGGCTCCTCTTTCGTTTAATAAGCAAATGTTGTCTCTTATAGCCAGTTTAGCATAAGCAAAATGCGATATGAATCACTGTGTTGACTCTTTTCTTCGATGTGTTAACTTTCTCCTCCGTTTTTCACCTCCTCCGCATACTGTATGTAAATCGTTCAAATAAAAACGGAGTATTCAATGCATACGTACTATATACAATTCAAATATAATTGCTTTTGTTCTTTTTATTATTTTAAATTAAAATTCATTATGTTAACTCATTTTCTTCATTTTTAAATACCTATCTCTGTTTTCGCATACCTTTTCTCTCTCTTTCTTTTTTTGTTGAATCAAACAACAAACAAATTTTTATGCTTCGAAACAAAACTTTCTTCAATACGTTAAGATGAAATGTCTTAACCCATTGTTGTCTTAGCATTTGCGCAACCTGCCCATAGCCGTTATTATTATCATTACATTACCATAAATATTCGTGCTCCGCTGCTGATATTTCTGTGAATCGCCCCCATCTCACGGTTCGAATGCATTCTTTGGGTATTCTCTCCTTTGTTACTCTTCCTTTGTAAATCACTCACATATCTGTTTGCTGGTCCAATACGAGTTGGCTTATCCGCTTGAATTTGCTCCTACTTTGAGTGCCCCTCCCTTCACTCTTTTGTTCCGTTTTCATTTCGGGGGTTGGGTAGCCAGTAGTCACAGTTATTAAACGCACTCCTTTCCTTTGCAAATTCATTCTCTGCTGCTGCTGGTTTACACTTATTACTCAAACATTGGTAGAAAGTCAAATATAATTTTTTATTCTTTCGTTTTTCTTTTCATAATTTTGTTGAACTTTTGTCAATCATTTTTATAAACTTTCATACACTTTGGTAGAGAATGAAATTAGTACCTAATCAAAGAGTAATCCGTTTTTATTGATTGGCCTTTGTGTTTCAATTAGACAACACACACTTTTTGGCCAAGGTGATGCGTTTTGTGCATTTGAAACTTGCGGCGGCTTGAATTGTTACAACAATTATTTAATGAATTTTTAATTTGAATATGAATTAACATTTTTTTCTCAAAAGAAAAATGAATAGACAGTGTGCCAAAATGAGAGAATGATAGAGAAAAAGGGGTTCTTTTTTGTCTCGCATGCTCTCTACTTATTGACACACATTTCGTTTTTAGGATGGTGTGTGATATGATCAGACGCACAAGCCCTTGCAGTCCGTTGAATGGAATTAACGCTTTTTGTTTTTTTATCGTTAATTATTTTCAAAAAATTGTTAAAGAAGCTTGTAATAAAGCTATGTGTCATAAATGTCGGCGGCGCAAGTTTCACTTTGGCTGGACGGCACAAAAGTCGGCTAACCTTGGCCAATAGGCACTTTTCTCTTTTCCAATGATTGTAGGCAATTAGTGGGGTAATATTGGCATGTATGCATTTGCATGATGAAGATGTTATAATGGCCGTGTATTATTCGATCCTTTTCCAATTCCCTCTGTTCACTTTCCGCTTTCCGGCAAATGCGCGTCCATCACTTTTTGGTACCTCAGTTTACATGCCGCTTCTATTGTTTTTGCTAGCGAACTGGCGGAAGGGTCGGCGTGGAAAACATAGCAAACGAAATGGTCAAAAGATTGGGCGACGATGAAGGCACAATGTCTGTGGAGGGGGGGGGGATAATGAGCAATTGACCCGTCGGGGGTGGAAATGCCTTAACCAGCTCAAGGGAATGCCATAGACAACCAAACTCACTTCACGTCACGGCCAATGCCAAGGAAGGAAAGGTAACGGACTCTGCAGGAGGCGATCTGACGACGGCCACCGCCACTTTCGTACACACAAATCATTGAGGGAGAAATGTGCACGTCCACCTTTTTGTTCCATTTTAATTGGAGGGTTTATTTGCTTGTCGAATTGACCTGAGTCCATCGCTCTGGGCCCACTTCCATCAACAATTTGTCCACTGCTTCGTTCAATGTTTCGATGCCGGTCGCTCGAGGCACTTTCAATTTGAATGATTCATTTTTTATTTTAATAAATTTTCCCAGTATTCAAATAGAATTTGATCGAGATAAAAAAAAGAGTCAATGGTGGGATTTTACATAAATACAGCATTTTTGCTTCGGCATGTGCCACCTTGGGTGACTCCGATGAAATGGCATCGGACAATCCGTTTCGGTTCCTCAATTGGTGTGGTCAACAGAGATTCACCTGTAAATAAAATGCCAATGGGATAATCTCAATCCATCGTCTTTTTCTATCCTTTACATGGGATGCTTTGGGATTGTTCCGGGTTGGAGACGGTTTTATGGGAGAGGGGTGGGGATAAGGAACTGCTCCGCTTTTACACCGTCGTTTTTGTCCAGATTCTTTTGCAAAAAACTTACGCGTTCGTCGTCTCCGCCTCGCCGAGGACAGTGACGAGTTCAGCGAGTTCGGCCTGCCCCGGGGCGGTTGCTTACGCAACAGAACCGTTTGGCACGCATTTCGAAGGTCTTCCGCCACATTTTTTGCTTGCGAACCGTTTCCACGACAGCGGAACACGCGGCAAAGGAGCCGATTATCGCTGGGATGGCGTGACACATAAGCGAAATTGCTGAAAGCCGAGCAATCGCTCAAATTAAGTGCCATTCCACCGATTTGCCACGCCCCTCTCCAACTTGCCCCTGTTCGTCGATGCCCCACACGCGGATTTGCTCTAACGGATCCCTCCTGAGCACCCTCCGCTGCTGCGATTGTCCGCTTCCATCCCGTGCCGACTCCATCAGTCGCAACTCTCCGTCGCTTATCTCGACAATGGCCTCTTCCCCGTCCATTGGTGCCTCCCTCAGAAGTGCCATCGCCCGGTTCAGTGCTTCTTCGCTTCGCTCCGCATTGCATAATTCGTCCTCCCCCATTTCCATTTGGCCCAGCGGAAGGACAACGAATTGGCGCGGTGGCTGCTGCTGCTGCGACTCATCGGTTGGCCACTGTAATTAGTGTGCTTAATTGTTACAATTTTGGCTTATGCTAATTAGTGATGCTCAAGGGTGTCTTTTGTGATGTTTTCAGTGTCTAGCACATCACAACTGTTTGCTGATCACCTCGCCGTTGGTCAGTGCGTGTCCCTCCGCCCGTGTCTGTCGTCCCTCCTCCTCCTCCTCCTCGGCCCTTTCCACCCTCCGTCGCGTCGTCGTCTGACGGAACGCGTGCTCCTCAATCAGCGGTTCCTCTGCCAACGGAATTGTCTGCAGGGCGACATCGCTGACAGAAATTTGTTTTGGTGGCGAAGGACGTCCGTCGGCCGTTTCTTTTGCCGGTGGCGGTGATTCCTTTACATTGGGATTGAAAAAGGATGGCATCCATCCGCCCCCTTCGCTCCTTACAGGTCTTTTCCTTCTCAATTCTGCCGGCGGCACTTCCTCAGGGTGCGGTCCGCTTTCAACTTGCCAATAATGAGAGAAGTGGGAAGGATCTGTTGGCAAAGGTAACAAACGATGAATAGTTTGGCACAACAATATTTCCTCATCAACCCACGGCATTTGTGCTTTATTTAATTTAATCCAAAATCGCCCCATTTTCTGAGGCAAAATGCCATTGTTCGTTTATGTCCGTTTCGTCCTCACCCTCTGTCCATTCCCTCTTTGGCCGTGCGTAGTGCCGTTCTGTGAACGGTTCCCTCTCCATCAGATGGACTCCGCTGTCCGGCGACAAATATTCCTGTCAAAAGAAAGCCGTAAATGGGCAAAGACACGATTATTAAGAAGCAATTTCGGCAGTTTTGTGCCAATTTGCGCAATATGATGCGTCAAAATGACCTCGGGGAATTGGTCCTCGTCTCCCTCGTCCTCCTCCGCTTCTTCTCCCCCCTCCTCCTCATCTTCCAACACATAATCCGCCGGTGGCATTGGCTTCGGCTGCTGTTGCTCGGCCCGTTTCAACTTGTCCAATTGCCAATAGAAGGAGTAGGGGTCACGATGTTCGGTGATCTGATAAAAAAAAAAGAAGAAAAAATGGCAAATTTGAAAAAAGAAAGCAAACGAAAAATAGATGAAATGGAAAAATTAATAAAAAAGGGACAGAAAGGAAAATGGGAAAAACGGAAGAAAAAAGCCCCGGGGGAAATTCAGGACCTAAGGAGCAACAGCCAAAATAACCCGTTGCTCAACTGTCCTTTTACACTCTTTTCCTCCTATCCTGCTCAACTCTCTCTCTAATTCCTCCCCCCGCCTCCCATTTCATTGCCGCAAATACCATCGCCATTCTCCCCAATTGCGCCCCAAACAATCACCCCCCCCCCTTCCCTCGGTAATCCTTAATTCCCCCCTCCTTTCCCTTCTCTCCTAATTTCCCCCCTTCCCTCATTAATTCCCTAATTTCCGCACTCATTAATTCCCTAATTCCCCCCTCCCCTGCTTTTCTCATAATTCCCCCCCCCCCCTCCCTCAATAATTCCTTAAATTTGCGCCCCGCCCCTCCCCCATTTTTTCTATTGACCCACCACTGTTGTGTCCCCAAAATGCCGCACTCTCCGTCCGCTCCCTGCGCTTCCCCTCCCTCCCCCCGGTGGCCCATCATTTTGTTGTCGCGTTGCGGCGTCTTCAATGGCCGCTCTCGCCTGATGGAAGTCATTCGGCGAATAGTCCACTTCGCCCATCGGCAACGGTGGATTATAGCGGAAAAGCGGCTGAATAAAAAAAGGACAATGAAAGGGGAAGAGAGAGCGAGGAAAAAAGGAGAGACTGGGAGAGAAAGAGATAAAAAGGAAAATAAAATAGAGTGATGGGTTTGGATAAAAAGAAATTTGGAAAAGAAGAGGGAGAGAGAGAGAGAGAAAGACAGTGAGAAGAAAGAGAGAGAGAATAGAGAGAGAGAGATGGACAAAAAGAAATAAAAAGGGGAGGGGAGAGAATAATGTGCCAAAAAGGGAAAAGGGAAAGAATAATTTATAAAACCAAAAGCATAAGCAAATGTTAGCAAAGCAAAGGATGAGACGGAAAACAAAACAAAAAAGAAGGGGGGGGGGGCGGGGAGAAAAGAGTTGGACAGTTTACGACCGAAGGCACAGAAAACAAAGGAAAAAAAAGACAGCGAAAGTCAAAGGGGGAGGGGGGGGGGAGACAAATTCAAATTAATATACCTATTCTGTGTTTTAATGAAAATGAAAAAAAGATTCTTTCTGATTTTTTTTTGAAATTCTTTAAATTTTAAATTTTTACATTTGTTTAGCAAAGGGAGGGAAAGGAAAAAAAGGGGCGGGGGGGGGGAGGACGGCACATTTGCGGAAGTGCATTTGAAGTCAGTGACGAAAAAATGAATTTTATTGCGGAATTTAACGAGTTAAAGTGGCGGCGGGGGATGTTTTAAGGAAATGAAAGTGATGCACTAAATAAATTCGGGAAAATGGGAAAGGAGGGCAAAGGCCAAAGGGAGGGGGGGGGTAAAGGGAGACGAGTAAAAAAGGGGGGGGGGGGAGAAAAAGGGGAAAGAGGGAGAATAAAAATAGGAAAAGCTTAAAAAGATGAAGGCGCAACAAATGCTCAACTGCTCCGACCTTGCTCAGATGGATCTCCGCCCGGTCCCTCGCCAACATTTGCGTGGCGCTGTCGCCCCTCCCCTCCTCCCGGTCGTCCGTCAAGAAGTGAATGCTGGCCGAATCGGAGGCACGCGATTCGGGCCGATGACGACGGGGGCGGCGCGAGTCGGTGGCGCCGTCGGCGTATTCCGTCGCCCTTCGGCCGCTCCTTGCGCCTCTTCCACCAAAATATTCTCTTTCAAAGTGTTCTTCCTCCTCCTCCTCCTGCTCCGTCCGTCCGTGCACATAAAAGTACTCCTCTTCCTCCCTCTCTTCCGCCATTTCTCTTCCTCCGCCGTTGGCCCACTCTCTTTCTCCTCCTCCTCTTGAATTTGCATTTCTCCGATCACTTTTCCCTCCTCCTCCTCCCCCTTTTTCTTCTCCCCCTCCTCTCATCCTTTGCCTTTGCCATTCGCCGCCACTCATTTTACGTTTTTAAGGACGAGCGCAAAAAAAAGTCACCCGCCGCAGCTGATGATGAAGATGGTGGTGATGTTGATCCGCGCGATGAATGGGAGCAAAGGGCCGAGAGGAAGCGAAGGGAGGGGAGAGGGAGGGGAAGGGACCCGCGAGCAAATCTCGAGTTCCCACGACGTGGAAAAGAGACGAGAAAAACGGAGGGATGGAAAAAGGGGGAAGGGAAGGGAGAGGGGATGAGAGGGAGGGGGGGGGGAATGTTTGCATTGCAACGGATGAAGGAGGATTGATTGGGAAGAGCTGGAGGGGGTGAGAGGGTTCGAGAACGAAAAGAGGAAGAAGATGAGGAGAGGGAATGATAGAGAGATTAGTAAAGGAGCGCAGGTGGGAGGGTCTAAGGACGGGGGGTGGGCACTGATCGCAATGGCACATCGCAAGAGGGGAGAGAGACTGCACAAACAGAGACAGCGACAGACAGAGAAGTGCCCCGCTTTGATCAGCAGAAAGCCGGAAGGATTCACCTGTTAAAAGAATGCTAATCAAGCACTTATTTTGATTTACTCATAAGCAAACGGAACAGCAATCATACGTGTTCAAATTAAGTCAAAAAAATGGCGACCATAACTTTTTGCCCACCAATTTTGAAAATAATATAAAAAACACATGAATGTATTAAAAAATATTTTCGCGAGCGTTATTGTCTTGCAAATATTTAAAAAATTACAACTTTTCAATGTGCAAAATCCCTTTTAGAATTTTATAAATTTTACAAATGCTCAACCGTTAAATGAATGCCTTTGCAAATATTATGCCCTTAAATGTCTCGAGATGCTTATCTGAAAAAGATAGTTTTTTTATATAAGTGACGCTGAAACTTTTGTTCTTATTATTTGTCACAGAAAATAATCATTTGTCATTTCATTCGGATATTCAGATTTCTAAAAGGGGATTATATGTTTTAAAAATTACTTAAAAAGGCATAGATCTTTTGTACCACAATAGTACAACAAATAAAATGTACGAAAAATTAATTGTATAGTTGCATTTAAGAAAAGACGCGCAATCATACGTGTTCAAATTAAGTCAAAAAAATGGCGACCATAACTTTTTGCCCACCAATTTTGAAAATAATATAAAAAACACACGAATGTATTAAAAAATATTTTCGCGAGCGTTATTGTCTTGCAAATATTTAATAAAATTAAACTTTTCAATGTGCAAATCCTTTTAGAAATTTTGATAATTTTTACAAATTGCGTCTAAACCCGTAGATGAAATGCCTTTGCAAATATTATGCTTTAAATGTCTCGAGTCAGTGATTTGCTTTCAATCTGAACAAAAATAGTTTTACATAATCGTACTAAGTGACGCCTGTAACCTTTTGTTTACGCTCTGATATTCATATTATGTCACAGGAAAAGTAGATCATTTGTAATTCAATATCAAAATTCTTCGCAGCTTTGTCTCATTTCGTATGTATTGAAAGTTGGCGGCTATTATATGTTGTTTGAATGTGAAAATTCCTATAAAAAGGTAATAGATCCGTTGATAAACCACACCAACTAGTGACTAACATATACTATCACTACATTTTGGGGTTCGTTCATCTTTTCTTTCTTTTTGGAATGCAATTGAAGATTTTAGAAATTACATTGTGTATCGTTTCGGACATTTTAAGAATAAAGAATTTCATGTCGTACGCTTGCGGGAGTCATACTGTGTTCAAATATTGAAAAGTCAAAAAGAATTGCTTTGGCCAGATTCCAGAAAACTATTTATTGCCAGTACCGAATATTTGACAAAAATAACTATCAAACTAAAATACCAATCTAATAATTGGGTATAATAATGACACATGTTTTTTCATTAGTAAAAAATATAGTTCTTTAAGCGGTTGTGTTTTGTTCTTCAAAATAAGAGCGTTATTTGGGTTTCTTGCATGAAATATTTAGATAAGGTTAAATAGTATCATAATTCTAATGTGCAACAGATATCCCTATTTAGAATTTATAAAAATATTTACAAAGATTTATTTTGACATCAACCTGTAAAGTTTATAAATGCGAAACTATGCCTGTTGCAGTATTTTGATTATACCCTTAACGATGATTGACATCATCAGACAAAAGTATGTATCTGAATGCCCCATAAGACTTAGTTTTTTTATATCTCATAAGATAACGGAGCGAAGCTGTAAGTTGTCTGAAAGCCTATTTGTTACTGGTCACATTTTAATTTCCAGTGCAACAGCAAAAATTAATAGAGTAGAATCAATTCTTGTCATATTCATGTGTCTTCAAATATTTCAGAAATTGCTGAAAGCTTTGTAGGATATATCAATGTAAGAGGTTAAAAAACTTACTCAATATAAACTAACAAAGGCACTTTATTTATTTAATATAGAGCATCACTGTGAGTGATATGCCCAATTTTTTCTTATCATACTGCCGAGCTTCCGGTACTACAACAAATAAAATGTATAATTAAAATGTATGGGCTTTTACCTAAAAACAAAAGAAAAATTAAATTTGAATAGTCGCCATAATAAAGTATGCATATTAAAGCTAAAGGACGACACATTGAACATTATGTATGCCATAGTCATGATTTACGATTGGTCAAGAGTATAAGGAGTCAAACTCAAAATGTGAACCGTTGAAGTCAGTAAGCTTTATGACCCCCAAACAACACTTAATTTTGAAAAAGAGAAATTTATAAAAAATTGTAACCAATGAATAGTCCCATTTTTGGATTTAAATAATTAGTTTTCAGGAGCAAGGCGGTTCAGATATGTCTTGGGTACATATATTTCCTTGAATAGAAATACAACGGCTTTCAATGTGCAAAATCCCTTTTAGGAATTTTAAAATTTTACAAATGCTCAACGTAAATGATGCCTTTGCAAATATTATGCCCGTAAAGGTCTCGAGAGCTTATCTGAAAAAGATGTTTTATATTAAGTAACTCTGAAATTTTGTTCTTATTATTTTTTGTCACAGAAAATAATCATTTGTCATGGCCATTTCGGATATTTCAGAGTTCTAAAGGGGATTGAATGTTTTAAAAATACCTTAAAAAGCATAGATCTTTTGTACCACAATAGCTAAACAATAAAAATGTACGAAAAATTAATTGTATAGTTGCATTTAAGGAAAAGACGCGCAATCATACGTGTTCAAATTAAGTCAAAAAAATGGCGACATAATCTTTTGCCCGACTCGCACCTATCTATTTTCTGAAAGCCATAATATATGACTTCACGACCAACTTTACGCAGCAACACACGAATGGGATTAAAAAATATTTTCCTGAACACGGCGGAAAAAGCCAAAAAGGAGCGTTATCTGGTCTTGTCATCAAATAGTTATGTGTCACCACCTCCGCTCGTCTAATATCTTATAATAATACGCAGTAAAATTTTACAAATGGAGTGCAAAACCCTTTTTAGAATTTTATAAATTTTACAATTGGACATATGAGCTCACACACGTAAGGGATGCAATGCCCCTTGCAAAATATTATGCCCTTAAATGTCTAGCGGAGCATGACCTTTAGTCGGCGCTGAAGAAAAGATAGTTTTTTTTATATAAGTGACGCTGAAACTTTTGTTTTAATCTATTATTTGTCACGAAAATAATCATTTGTCAATTTCAGTTGCAAATATTTTCAAGGATTTCTTCTAAAGAAAGGGGTGCCAATTGCATTATTGATAATTTAAAAAGCAGAATTTTTATGTCATTAAAAAAGGTTCACTATTATAGATTACACTTGTGGGTACCACCATAGTACAGGTGACAACAGTAAATATGTGTAAGGCGCCGATCTTTCGACGAAACATCACTTTAATTGGTATCAGTTGCACGTGTGAAGAACATCTAGCCGCCCAATTCATTGTGCGGTGACGCTTGATTTCTAATATTCGCGTATGATTTAGTCAAGTTCATAATAGCTCTTACAACAATTAGGTGACTTATGGTCGATAAGGAGCAAAAAAGGCGAACCATAAGTCAGATTTTTGCCCACTTTTTCTGCAGAGTGGTCTTTTCACAAAATAATATAAAAAAACACCTGTCAATAGTGTAACGAATGTTATTAAAAAAATATCCCTCGTCAGGCATTTGGGTGTTTTGTCGCAGTGTTCAGTTTTTTAAATTGATTGTCTTGAGACATTCAATGATAGTTAATATAAAATACAAATTTCAATGTGCAAAATCCCCTTTAGGAATTTTATAAATTGTACCAAATGCTCAACCGTTTAACGAATGCCTTTGCATAATATATCCCCTTAAATGTTATCGAGATCTTATCTGAAAAAGATAGTTTTTTCATATACAGTGACGCTGAAAATTTTGTCTATTATTATTGGTCACGAAAATAATCCATTTCATTTCATTCAAATATTATCAAGATTCTAAAAAGGGGATTATAGTTTTAAAAATTATTAAAAAGGAATAGATACGTTGTACACCATAGATACAACAAATAAAAGTGTGGATACGAGCCACGCCTGTTTTTCTTCATTATTCATTAAATTTCAACGAAGACCAACTTACAGTGTATAGTGGGCAGTTTGAGATTTGAAAAAATAGTGCGAAAGTATGCGCCAACCCTTTTTCGACATCCTTTCGGTAATCGCTTTTTTCATTCCCAGATTCACCAGTCTTCATTCGGATAGCGATTCGCCAGTCACTTTGGTCAGTAAGGCGTCTCAACAGATCGAGGGCCGTCGTCGTGACATGGAAATTGTTTGAAAAGGCGTGCTTTTATTGTATTGTTAACCATTTTTGGCTGTATAATTTCTATGGTTTTGCTTCTAAGGTGCTAATTCTGCTCAATTCTTCCCAAGTGTTTTGTCTCGTGCCTTACGCGTGCAGGTTATGCGAAATACTATTTCAGCTGTGCCTACAATAAGATCACTAGACAAAAATGGCCGACCATAACTTGTTAGCGCTTTCACACGAAATTTTGAGCGGGATAATGATATAATAATTATGCACACGCCAACTTTTTTACACAATGTTAAGTCCAAAAGTATGAAGAAAACACATATATTTCAGTGAGCAGCGTATATTGTTTGCAAATGTGCTTAATAAAATACATTTAATCATTAACTTTTCAACTGACAATCGAATGTTGGACATGGGAAATGCAGAAAAATCAACACCTTTTAGAATTTATAATGATTTGTGATCAACATATTTAAAATTCAGCTGCTCAAGACGACGATGTTTTAA